>DWEI01006192.1:0-10267 GCA_018245875.1 Mysoria ambigua | reverse complement strand
GTAGAAAATGTCCTAATTAGAATTTTTTTTGTAGCAGTTGACCCGGGAATCGAACCCGGGGTCTCCCGATCGGCAGTCGCACTTGCAACCAACACGACCAACAAGACAGTCAATAAAATAAAATCCATTATTGATAAAAAGCCGTCGTGATAAAAAACAAAATAAAGCTTGGGTATAGACCGCTATCACGGCCCAGTGACATCGTTCTGCAACGCTATATGTGTACGAAATCCGTTTAAAATCTCAGAAACATAAAACACGTGAACATATCGTCAGCACACCTTAGTTTAATTACTTTTTACAGTAATAAATTTGAGAGTAGCACATTAGCGTGCCAGTTTATTTTGCTAAGCCCTTTTTTATTTACCTTAACTGAGCCATAGCCTTGCAAAATGGCTCGCATGGATATTATGGCATATGCCTTTAACAATCTAGAATCGGTCCGCATGTAAATATAACTGGTCCCTGGTTTATCAACAATCAAAATTACATATGTAATGTATAATAGTTGGACGGTTACAATTACATGTGTAATGTTTAATAGTTGGATAGTTACAATTACATATGTAATGGTTAATAGTTGGATGATTACAATCACATATTTAATGTTTAATAGTTGGATGGTTACAATTACATATGTTATGTTTAATAGTTAGATGGTTACAATTACATATGTAATGTTTAATAGTTAATTAGTCTTATTACATATGTAATTTATAAACAATAAATCATATTTCGACCCTTTTTGATGTTCTACTATTGGAACATGCTTGACCTCTAAAAATAAGGGGCTTAAATCCATATTCCTGATCCTTAATTGAAGTTAACTTAACTGGAATTTAAAGCTGACCTTTACAATATTCACCAGTCTAACGTAATGAACGTTCGGAGTCGAGCACATCACGTATTTTTGAGAACACAATAAAAATAGCTGACTGACGTAAACGTTTGTAATGTCGTTTTACATCGTTTTATTAAACGGAGAGGCCCATTACAAAAAATTCAATCACTAATACTCGATTGATCTGTAAATGTAGATGTATGTTAGGTAAAGAAACATATGTTTTTACATTACGTATTTCCATTGATGCCGCGCTTACTGAAGAGTGAAAGAAATCAAGTCGAAGAATGATGTTTGCTCAGTCTCAATGATTAGAGCGCAAATAAATATTTCCTCATTCTGATCTATTAACCATACCAAGTGGAAACGCAGCTTAAAATTGTTTAATTGTTTTACTGTCAGTGCACTTTACTGTAAGCCATGTAAAGAAATTTCGTTCCAATACATGAAGATGTATAACAAAAACGTTAAAAGCAACAATTATTTGCTGAATACAGAAGCATTGAAATAGACTCAAATCAATGGAGAGTTTATCAAAGGTTTTTATCGTTAATCACCGCTTTTGTGTAAACCAATCAAGTTGTTAAACTATTACACCGATGGACAGCAATGTAGCGGACGCAATAAAACATTACATTTACGAGCTCAGTGAATCTTAGATTTTTGTGTAGTGAAGACGTCGACATGCAAGCACAAGATCAGTTTACTAATATAAGATCAAAGATATCCATATTTCTTTCAAGACTTAGATATACCTGTCAGCACTTAACAGTTCATGGGCCAAGTTTCATTGCGCGCAGAGACATTCATATCGTCTACAGGATTGTATATTTTATCATTTACCTCCAAGTGTGGATTGCTGCTGGCGCCACCATATGCAAATACTATACGACCTATCAGGAAAATACGATTCGGTTTACCACACGCACTGATTACCTCGACTGGAATACAACTTTCCCTTCCATTACAGTTTGCGAGACCGCCAATGTTGACAGAATATCGACGCTTTCTCAGAAGTTCAAGCGCGAAAATAGCGCTATAATGGCCAACTTTGTCAAAGATATTGCTTTCTTTAGTGGCGAATGTTTGAGTTGTGTTTCCATCTGTGAAACCGTGTCATTTTGTAGCACGAATTTTACGCGTTTGACGTCTATTTATCGCTCACAGTGCAATGAACTGTTTATTGGATGCACGTGGAATGACGAATCAATAAATTGCTGCCAAATTTTCAAGCCTGTTTACACAGAATACGGTATATGTTTTTCAATGAATAACAGTTACGTTTCCGGAAAACACACCCAGTTTTACGTAGCGTCTGCAAACAAACGCAGACTGGGAGTACTTGAGATTACTGTATCCGAGGATTACGAGGCATTTCTACACTCGCACGACGACGTGCCCTTCTGGAACATGGAATACGATCGAAGAATAATAATACAGAAAGGGTCATATGCCACCATGATATACTCTATATTGGATGTGGTAAATGAACCGGAAGTATCACTAATAGCTCCAGAAATACGTAAATGTAGGTTACCAGACGAACTACCATCAAATTATATTGGTTTTACGTCCTACAGTTATTCAGTGTGTATTTTTCAATGCCGTATCGACGCTCAGCTGAAGTTTTGTAACTGTACGGATCATTTATCACCGGTGGTATATAAAAGCCAGTATTGTGATTTAGAGGGGCTGAAGTGTTTGACGAGGTATTACGGAAAATTGAGAAAATTGCAGGTGCCTGGATTAAACGATAACGGTTTGAATTGCAATTGCTTACCGTCATGTGTCGAACCCGATTACAATGTAGTAGCTAAAAGATTTATATCGGGTAAAGAAAAAAATAGAGGTGGCACTATAAAGTTTGTTCTTAGTGATCGGCCGATAGAGCGCGTCACGCGCCAAGTGGCCCGTACCACGTTGGACTTGGTAGTGGCGATGGGAAATTGTTTTGGACTCTGCTTTGGCGGTTCGATCCTTTCAATCATGGAACTCCTGTATTTTTTATGCTTAAAGCGATGGAAGCATGTTACGTAAAGATAAATCTTATATTTTGTTCTTTTAGACATAAAATGAAAGGTTTTTGAATGTGATTGATATGTAACTTTTATTTATAATTCACGTTTTAAATGTCGTTTTAAATAAAGTTATATACCGTTGTTTGCAGCATAATTTGCAGCTCTGTGTAGTTCAAGCACTATTTTTCGCGTGAACCAAAGTTATTATTAGCACTTTGACATTATTCGTTGTAATAACCACATACTTTGTACATGCATAATATGAAACTTATATACGTAGGTATAATTTGCCGGTCTACGAAATGGTTTCATGTCTGATAACACACCACATATTAGTTTCGTAAAGAGGACTTCATAAAAGTTTTTTCAAGTTGTAATTTTCAACATGACATTGTTTTAATGTAAATATACATCGACGTGTAGCACACTCGGTTTATAATTTTAATAATACTTTAATACAATTTTGAAAGTATTGTGATTTTCGAAAACACGCAGCGCTGTTAACTTACGTGTTACTAGTGAAAAAAAAATACGAGTTTAGTGAAACAGACGCTTCGAGGGGAAACACGGTAAATGCTTGATATATTATGTACGCTGTGAGGACGTATAAAGCAACCTTGATCCAATATTAAATTTGATTTGGTACAATGTGCTGCTGTATATCATGTTTGAATGTCAGAGTACGACAGACGGGCGGCTCTAATGTAAAATATAACCGTTTGATACCAAAAATGAGATCTTCCACAACAATAATACTCTGACATATTTGTATATGGGTCAGCGGTACAAACAAGACCGCGACAGATATAGACATGTTATAAATATTACAAATATCACACAAAGACCACCAGCCCATTTTAAGTTACATGGTTTTGTTGATAATATATTTAGAAGCAGGCACACGAGTGTCGTACCCTCCCACGTTTCACCAGTTATGTTTACGTCCCAATATGTAATGGGTGCTAATTCTATTGAAATATAAAGGACTCATATCTTGACTTAGATCCACTGCTAGACAATCTAACATGGAAAGTCCAGTACTTTCCGACCTAGGATTTGAACCCAGGATCTCACGGTCGTCAGTCGCACTTGCAATCAACACGACCAACGAGGCAGCGGTCTTACTTCCACAGTGGGATCTAAACGTAACTCATGAAACGTGTGAGTGTACAACAGTCTTCTGCCTAGCTCTTCGGCGATCATAAGCGCGATGTAATGTGTTTATATTACATATTTAAAGAACAGTGTTTTTCCAGGAATTAAGTTTTAAAGGGATGTAACGCATGTAGACGAAGACGATGACCCGTAACGCACATAGCGTGATCATAAAATAATAATAAATAAATTATCCTAACGAAAAACCTTCTTTAATATTATATGCAATGCAACCACAGATTAAAATACCGTTTCTATGCTATGGACAATCGCCATCCTTATTATCTTTATGTGAATTCAAAAAAAAAATCATACCCATGAATTTTATTAAAATCCTTGAGATACAAATAGGTTAAAAATTCAGTAACATTACATATTTTTATTATTTTACTAGCATATGAATATTAGACCATGTTAGAAGAATGATTCGTTTTTTAAAATGTGAACGAAAATACGAAAACTCGAGCACATAACATTTTAATAGCATTTTCAGCATCACCACGTCACAACGGCGATTCAGTAACAACCCTATTGTTCACGCGAAGCGTTCTTTTGTTACCGTCGAACGTTTATAAAGTAAATGTTGAGCATATATAACTTAATAGGTTTATTTTTAAATGAAGAGAATAGGTACGAGCCAGCAGTGGTCACAAGTAACTGGTTTTGCTCATAGACGTAGGCAACTGATATCTTACAGGATAACAGTAAAAGAACTGTCAGTGTTACTTTATCCAATTAGTATTGGTGATAAAGTTAACCGTACTAAGTACAGTCAGTTAACCGTAGTTATTGTTACACTGGTGTCAGGTACTGTAGAGATTGGGACTGTTAATATTTTTAGCCTGATTAGAACATATTTATAAAATTAAATTTAATGTATCTGCGGTATTTCCTCGAATACCTCTTCGCTAGTTAGTCCTCGCTAACATGGTCAGTTTTAGTATGCACACGGACTATTTAGATTATCTTTCAGATCAAAATACAAATTGCTACAGTACCCACCGCGCCAGTCGTATATCTCGGTAGAACATAAGAACTATTTGTGTTTTTAGAGAATCAAAGCATAGGCGTGGGGAAAATCATGTATCATCTATTCATCACCATCATCTACAACAAGTTCACAAAAAAAAACACTTTGCTCACCGACATCTGCAAATTAACTTACGACAATAGACCCTTCCTCTCGTCATTAAGTTTCATTTAAATGACAACACCCCAATAATTAGTTTTTGGAGTTGCCCGAGAGATGAATGGCCGAGCCATCGGATTGCGAGTTTCTTGTACCAACTCCATTATTCACGGTAAACTAACTATTGTTTAGTACTACTCGCGTATATTGAATCTCCGCCACCTCGCTTTTTTAATCGTGATACACCTCTGCTTGTTGTGAAGCAAATATCACGACTTTATCACAATCCTGATACAAGGAGTTACAACATAATTACTGCTTCATTATTTGTTGCTCATGCAAATATATATAATTAATTATCATTATGAATTACAATTGGTTGTGAACGGTGTATTAGCCATTGAAAAACTGAATTTAAATTCCATCTCATCATAGACTAACATGTGATATTAAATGATAGTGAACAATCGATTCTTTGTGTCATAGAAAATGAACGCTCAATCTTTACTTCATACATATGTTATCTCGTTTTAAGTTTTTATTAAGCTCTTGACAGTAGGAGCGCACATATCAACGTCAGATAAGAATGCCGCTAACATCCAACATTCGCAATGAACACGAGAATTCACTTTAGATGTTTTATGCAGCTATTTTCCGCCTCAGCCTCACTCGTTTAATGTGCAAGTCTTTCAAGCATGTCATATTCAGTATAAAATTATTATGAGGTTGTAAATTTTGTATTATATTTTGATAGAAATAAATCATTCAGCACAAGATAATTTGAGATAATGATTTATTTTTTTATTTATGGACATACTGATATTAAGATTTCAACTTTGAATAATTTAAACATATAATAAAGTAATATATGCATATAATATATACGTGTGTGCGTATGTAATACGAACACGAGTTTCATTTTAACATGAGACCTGAGAATAGAAAATCTTGCACATGCTATGCAAATAAATTTACATTTTACCAGATCCAATATCCGGAGTTAATTAACATTTATCGTGGCTCTACTTTTTTACAAGCTCTCTTCCGCTATCGTGCTTTTGAACTGAGTGGTTCCAGACAGCCTCATTCAATTTAATTCCAAAAACTAAATCAGAAATATTAATTCAACCTCCACCGTTAATTTCAATTCACAAGAATATCGTTGTAGTCTTTTTTTCGAGAAGATTATGCTTGTCGTGGTGTTTTTCGTTTACATTTTAATGGTTTACATAAAATACTCATATTTCGCTATGAACGCTCATTTATGTGCCCAAAGACGACTTCATCTATTGACTAATCATTTTATTTCAAGTTATATGTAAAGAATATATAATAGGGACAACCTGTACGAAAAACTCAAGTCCTCATTTGGACATTAGACCTCTTCCAAACGACGATATCAGATATTCCAAAGTGCGCGTGACCTTCCGTAACGACTCACGTTCCGGTGACATTTATCTAGATTACATGCTACCGTCAAACATAAGACCTTTCTAAAATATTAAAACACCAGCCCGCATCCTTCTGGAAAACACCCCTTCACGTTGCCGTACCGCTAACTTACAAGTAAACTGTATACATTTTATATCAAGCCGAGCGCGTCGCTGCGTGAATGCTTACTTACTTAAGAATTAAACAGATAATGTACATTGTAGCGTTGCTAGTACAGCTGGTTGACTCGCCTTATTTGAATCGATTCGGTGGGCGTCTACCTGAGCATTCGTGACGGCGTATTCCTTGAATTGTTTAGTATTAAAACACACCGTCCCACGAGGATCGGGCGGGTGTCCACGGTGTACATAACTAATGCAGACGTTTCTTTCGTGAGAAACATCAATAGCTTTCGACCCGGCTATGAAAAAACATGAACAGTCGGCATCTGTTTTCTTATGTACGATTACTCGAAGGTTACTAACCCGTGTAGCTCAGGAAAGACCTTTGTCTTATTGAAAAAGTATGTAATGAATAGAAATGTATAGTTTTATTAAACTGTTTATGTTATTTACAAACAAAATTCAATAACTTTTACGTACTTAGACGACTTGTTTTCTTAAATCCCTTGGAATGAAATATTCAAATATATTTGTATATAAAGTTGTAAATTTCCGCATATCAGATTTTCAACTAGAAAGTTCAACCACAGGACTTCTCATTTGGCAGTCACGCTAGCAAGCCCACATCCAACGGAGCAGTCAACGACAATAAACTGTTTTACGGACTCTATTTTACCGAGAAGCAAGAATTCTAGTTATTTAAAAATATATAAACATTTTGCGAAAAACCGTTAACACGACAAATTTAGCGAGCAGGTTCGAAAATATTTTACGAATATTTCCACCCATTGGAGGTGCACGGTGAGCTACGAGTATTTTTATCTTTTTTTTAAATAAAAATCATTAATACTTCGAAAATTTCCGACAAATCGCAACACTGCAGTGCGAAGTGTACTCTAAGCCTCACCTTTGAGGCAAAGACACGTACTGTGGTAATACTATTATCAAAATTGAGCATCCTGCTATCCTTTAAATTACAAACGCGCGATCTATGGAAATTTATACTTGATCCTTTTACAATTACTTCCATTGCTATATAACAATAAATGAGGAAATATATAAGACAAAAAATAATTTAATTATTTAGCGCATCTCTAAATAATGGCGGACTTACGATGAAACCAACCGCCAATTAGTTTTGGCAATTTCCTTTAATTTCCATTAATGGTTCAATCTAAGCTAACGTCAGAGTGATTAATGTTCAGTTGCGCTGCGTAGATTTTGAATATAAATTCTTAGGCAGTAATTAGCTAGCCAGTCTATCGGTCTGATCGACCTAACCCCCAGCCCGAGACTAGAAAAGTTTGTTGTTTACTGATAATATAACCTTGTATACATAAGTAGTATATGTTCATAGAATACTGTATATATTACAAGTATATCCCGCACTGGTTTTACATGTTTTTCGTTAAGGCCCGTATGGTCCGATACCTAAGCAAGGTGCACTTTCATGAGGACCACCGAAGAGAGGTCTGACTAAGAAAATAGGTAGCAGAACCATCACAATAAAAGTAGCATTTGGCAAAATATATAAAAAAACGTAATATTTAAAATGCTTTATTGTACTGCGTACGGTACTTAACACTTTGATGTAGCTGAGCCTCTCGATGTCAGGTTAAGAGGCTCTAGTGGTCAAGTCAAATTAAATTTCGTATTTATTGATGAATAAATATATGCATTTTATTAAAATTTTAAGCCAAGTCTGTACTGTGCGTACTTGACCTGTGAAGTGAGTAAGGATACTTCACCGTTCTGTTCCCAAGTCCTTTAACTCCGGAAACTGCACCTAAAATGTTTCCTTGTAGTAGGAATTTTTGTGATAGCGGTACTTCTGCAAATAAACTTCACAGGAAAAAAATATGACCTAATGTACACAGCTGGGCGTGTACTCCCTCGGAAGGATTTACCCATAATCCCTACGCTGGGCATACGGGTGGGAATTCCGGGAAACGACAATTTGTTTATCATTTTTAAATTACTCATACAACACAAGTTCTCAATCACATGTGAATTAAATAAAAATGTATGGCAATTTTCATTTTGCGGCTAATATTTATTCGCTTTGCAATGAAATAATTAAACGAATATTTTCTTACCGCTATGCCGAGGAGAACAATAAACACGCTTTCTTGGAACTTAATAATAAATGAACAGCAGGGTTAGTTTATTACAAGCATTGTGCGCTACGAATGCACTTTTATGAATTTTTAATACAGAAATACCGCAATACAAAGATATTACGTGCATTTACATTAATTATACTGCAATATAAAGCATAAGTGATATAAGAATAAATACACTTACTTGATCTAACTCACAATAATTTTAGTCGGTTGTACGTCTGTTTGTTCGATTAGTCATTCTGTTTTGGGTTTTTGTATATTCTGTCTTCCTATGAAGTTATTTTAAACACTTGTTCATCTATATAACACATGTTATTAGTAAGTATAAGGTTTTGTTCAACATCAGAGGGCAATCTGTCCTCAAAAGAAACAGACCCTGGGCTGCGGCAAAAATATAACTGACGAAGCGACACGAGTGACTAAATCAACACTTCAATTTAGTCAATTTTACACGCAGATACAAAAGAAGCACTCAAGCTTAGTGTGGGACCAGCAACCCTGACATTAAAAGGAAAACTGACCGGCCAACTAACAAAGATTCAGTCGAAATCATTATACGTAATTTTCACTAAGGATCTCGTTTCACTAATCGTGGGTCCTATTTTTGTATTCCAGGGGAAACGAAACCTTTGGGAATATAAGGAAACCGGAATAAACGGAACTGTGGACCCTGACCCCTCCCCCCCTTCCCTCCCTCTTAAAACCCTCACGGTGACCTTTCTATGGGATAGTAGGAAGACTTAAGGATCTCCAGCGGAACGTACCGGTGATCACATATCGCGATGCCCATGATACCTTGTCTCACCATGCCTTACTTCAGGGAAGCTATATGTCCCATCCCACGCCCTCAGGTTCCTACGACAGTATATACACCGTCGTTCTTCCCGGCATTATTAACTGAGTGTTTTCGATTTCCCTTTCCAGCCCAACTTACATATATTATAGTTGCTTCTTACGGCAGGCAGGTTATACCGTACCTCGTATTCCGGTCCCGAGCTACAGGGATACTTTATATTACTCCTACGATTCATCATGGAACACTAAACATTTATTTCGGGAAAATCATTCCACATCTACAATTTTTCGATACATTAAATATTATTGAGTTATGAAAACGTAGAAACTCGACAATTTTTTTACATTATGACCACAGAAACCGATATGATTATCTATAAGCGGTGAAGTGAAGAATGCTCAAACCCTTTTCCCAATTTTCGAGAACATTAGATTACGGGGTCTATTGGATTGAAGTTCCAAATCAAACCAAAACGAAAGGGTATGTAGTCCCTCATTATAATTCTTAAAGGAAATTTGATCCCGAACTAATATAATTTAGTAAATTTAAGATAGTAATAATATTGATCAATTTAATGATGCATGGCAATAGGCTCACCACCTATTACATAGTGGGACGTAAACGTAACCGGTGAATCGTGGGAATGTTCTGC
>DWEI01006191.1:0-10267 GCA_018245875.1 Mysoria ambigua | reverse complement strand
TAGCAGGCTTTTGTGAACTCGTTCAGTGTGCAACTAAACAAGTCGACGTGGTCGGCTACCATGTTAAGTGTGCGAAGAGCGCGCGTGAGCGGCGCGTCTCGCAACAGGCGTGAAAAATTGTGAAGTAAAACTTAACGTACGTAAAATCACGCTTGTAATACCCGAAGAGTTAGACAGAGGAGTATAGTACACAGCCACAGTTCATTAGTTAAGCTTGCTTCTTACTTTGGAACAGGAGGTGGGCCCATCGCCATACATCGAGCTCAAATACAATACCGACAACTACGAATTTCAAGGACACAGTACTCGAAACCAAGACGTATTAATCGGCATTCACAAATCTACTATACCACTAGCCTCTCCGAAAAAGTACAGGCGTGATATTATTTTATTATCATTTATCACGGCGATAATAGGTTCAGCAAAGTTACTATCCCGAATCATCCGTGCCAGTATCACCCATTGTAATATGTTCCACAGACAATATTATTATTATTTAAGACAATTATTATTATTATTATTACTTAACAAGAAACTTGCGTCGGAACATACAAACTGTAACACCCTCTATTGGCTCCACTGTTGGAACACGGGTGTCCTCTCAAAATGGGAGAGTTAAAGCCATAGTCCGTCAGGCTAGCCAAGTACGGGTTGGCAGACTTCACACGCCTTAGATAACAATTTTATTTTGAGAACTCGTAGGAGTTCAAGTTTGTGATGTTTTCCTTCACCGTTATAGCTAGTGATATTTAAATTTAAAACACGATTTTTTCAGAAGTGCACGTCGGGATTCGAACCCGGTCTCTCCGAGTGAGAAGTCGAATTTCAAACCCTAATGACTATCACTGCTAATTCCCTATTAAAACCAAACTTATGGGTTAATATCTTCTTTATTTAAATTATTAATCTTGATTTAATTACGTTTATTCATTTATAAAAAATATTACCTCTTAAGTGTCATATTATATTATTACGAGATACGTAATAAAAAACCGACGTTAGTAATTTTTTTATTTTCAAATACTTTTATTAATGAATATTATGCCACTAGCAAGCAATTCAGAGAAATTCGTTATAGAACAGCTTTTAATATAGATCTGACTATTTAAATTGAATATAACATACCTACATACATTCCATTCCATACATTCGTCGGAATGTTCTGCATTCCTCTGCCTACCCCTTCGGGGATTACAGGCGTGAAGTTACGTACATACATTCCATATTAAAATTTAACCTCCGCATTTTTAATGAGGTACATAAAAGTAGTCGCTAATAAAAAAAAAATCATATGCTTGGATATATGACGATAAGAAAAACTAAAGCAACATTTTAATCAAGCGGCAGTTCAATCATTTGTTGACAAAAGAATTTCGAAATTCCGAACCAACTATTAGCTTGTTTCTATTTGCGTTGGATACTCGATCCATCATTCGGTGACACATTCATTCTGTCATGTGACACATCTGGCATTCGGAACGATGGATAGCTCGTTACTCTGGTACGAGACGTGGAAACGAGCCGTCGGGATTCTCCGCATTGGTGACTTTGTGGTTCAAAATTAAATTATTTGCATCATAGTTGTGTCATATAAACAGAAAGAAGGAAAAAAACTTTTATTTCGTCCCATCATGGAATAGTCATATATTAGTAACATACGCTTCTTAATTTAAGGGGCATTACTTAGTCTTGTGTTATTCCATTAATCTATTTCCTTTTTAACCATCCAGCGGTAATCCGCCATTAAATGCCCGTCCAATATTTCCGCGTCATTCTGTGTAAGTGTTCCGAGATACTAAAAGTAGCAGCGATTTGGCATTGTAACAAAAAATAAAACCTTATTAACTCTAAACTCGAAATGACCGAACTTTTCCATATACCTACACCAGTTTGTACAGTTCTAGCTCTCAAAAAATTCAACGTGAACTTTATGGGTACTCGTCGCAAGAATAAACATCGCGAATTCCATACGTATGTCACCTGTGACAATATATGAGACGTAGCAAAATACGAATGTCACACAAGTTGCTCTCAAAACACCGTTGTGTCGAGTGAAAATGCATGAAACGTGTCACCGGATGCGTTTCAACGTAAATTCGATTTCGCCCGACATTTGCACAAAGCGTAACTCATTCGATATTCTACAAGCACGATTCGATTCTGGGACTTATTTGTTTTTTGTGATAAATTTAAGTTAAAATAACTGAGACATACAAAACGTAATTTCACACCTGTAATTCCCGAAAAGGTAGGTAGAGGGAAAATGCAGAACACTCCCACGTTTCACCGGTTACGTTTACGTCCCACTATGGAATAGTTGATGAGCCTATTTTCATACATCGAGTACATATCCAGACGCCGAACCAGTACCAGAATATCAGAAAATCTAATTAGAATTTTCTAGTAGAAAATTTTCTAATTAGAACATTTTGTAGCGTTCGACCCGTGAATCGAACCCGGGACCTCCTTATCGGCAGTTGCACTTGCAACCAACTCGACCAACGAAGCAGATAAACTGAGACAACAGCCACAAATATTCAACATAACATAACGTCGCACCTGTATTGCTTCTAAGGAGTAGCCAGATTGGTTACACTTTACCATGTATAACCACCTGAATTATACGTCCCGCCATGAAATAGAGGGTGAGCCGGTCACAAATCTAGACTTGAGGATACTACTGGGTATTTGTAATTAGACAAAACTTCTAATACTTTGCCCGACCCAAAAACCGGGCCCAAAATGATTAGACGCGCTTGCAACCACTCTACCAAAGATGGCCAAAAAATATAATGCGCTATGTATTTAGCGCATTGTATTTTTGATGTAATGAAGCTTTAATTTCATTGTGCAGTGTATCAATAATTTTCATTCGCCATTTAAATTTGTTAACAATTCATGAATTATTTCGATTGTAGATAATCTGTAGAACGTTCGTATGAATAAAAACACATTATATGTAATACGGTTTTGAGTATAATCTGCCTAAAGTTATATTCATATTTAACTACAGATAGATTTTATTATTACTTAGCCATAACTTATATTCAACCCGATGTTGTATTTCCCAAAAGAGTAAGGAAAAAACATGATTTTAACAGTATTCCACTCCATTATTCAAAGTATTTAAACAAAATTTTCCTGTATTATTTAAAATTTTTATAAGCTCCTATTTTATTTCTATATAAGCTATGATCCAACCTATTTGCTAGAGACCTCCCTTGGCACCTGCATTCTGATATTATAATTTTATAAATAAATCTGGTAAAACGTGAGAGTGTTATATTATCATCGCTCTCTTCGTATCGGCCAAAATATTATTTGCTAACCAATTAGGTTTCATACAATCAAAGTTGTAAATGTAAAATCAAAGCTGTAAAGACTACGGCCTTAACCTTCTCATTCTCAGAGGAGACCCATGTTCCAACAGTGGAACAATAGAAGGGTCGATAACGAAAGTTGTAAATAATAAAAACTAGTAAAAAGCCAAGGCATACGACATTTTATAATTCTATGATATTAATAAACACAAAATGGCGATAGAAATTAATAACAAAGTATGAACTGAGAAACAAGGCAATAAACTCGTATTTATTCATCGACGGCATTTGTAATTTATGACAAAGACTTTTTATGAAGCCTGAAGGGACTCACGAAACCGCTGAAGTGGACACAAAAGCTCTAGGGGTATATGCGCACTACAATGTTTTATTCATTTAACTAATAAAATGTAAATGGGATGTTACGTTCATTGATTCATTATTATTTTTACACTATCACGCCATGGTCCTTGCGGGGTAGGCGGTGAGCACCGTATAACAAATAACTCTCTTTTAATTTTGCTTTATAATTATTTTATGTTTACCAATTGCGGGTAAAATTCGTGCATCGATATGAAAACGGAGCCATATTTGTTGTCATCGCAATATAAGAATATAATAGAACTTTAACGTTTTTAGAGATACGATTGTAATATTCAAAATCGGATGGCTCGAAATGTAAGTAATATTGCAATATAATAAAATGTTTGGATCGTTTTAAATTCGTGAATTATTTATACATTCACCGCAAAAGCTCAAGGCAAACTCAAGCACCCGCTTTCTGGTACAAAGCACTTAGTCTGTTTTAATTTCTATTTACGTAAACTTATTCTATTGCACTCAATTCATGATTTATAATATATATTTTATTATTTCACGCACTAATTTAATGAATATTAATTTTGTGTTATGCCGATAAGATACGATATTTATGAAAATAGAGGAAATAATTTTTGACGAATTGCACGAAAACAGTCCGAGAAAACTTTCGCTGAGAACAAGAATATTTTAAATATTATTGTTCTCGATACCACAGTGCGCATTCCAATCTAAGAAATTAAAGAAAAAGAGAGCAAAATTCGCCGACCGACATATTTGCGTTACAAAGGTCCGTATTCAATTAAATTTATTGGAATCTGTATATTTAATTCATTATAAATATTATAATACGTCTCGACCAGTTTCCATTGTATTTGTTTCTAACAGCTCGAACTCATTATCATCATCATTATCATCATCACCAGCTTACCTGACTCCACTACAAAGGCCTTCCCTGAGGGTTTTTTTTCCATGATCCCCACGCGGGGCCTGCGGCTTAGAGACCGCAGAGCACGGCTTTTGGAAATGCCGCGGTCAAGTTTCGACCATTTCGCGTTTCATTAGTCCAGTGGTGAACTGAGCCGGTAGCTCCGAGTTGGTGTTCCATAGATGTGACAAACGTTTTCTCGAATGTTAAACTATCGAATTTGTCGGATTATAGAGTAAAATAATTATTTTTTACAAACATTTTTACATGGTTCATGTAATCCGGCAAAAACATTCCGGGTCCATTGGTAAGATTGTTATATTCCAACTAAGCAATGTGAAACAAAATAATACCTACATGTCGAGCGTGTTCTAGTTGTGACCTGTTCGATCATAAATCATTTAAATTAGCGAAGATTTTCAATTTTTTTTTCAATAATAATAATAATAGATAAGTACGTCGGATTACCGGAAGTTCACTGCACATTTGATCTGTGTTTGAGTGTGAAATCACTTGTATGACAATGTATTTTGAAATGTATGTAGATAGTTTGTACTATTATGTGGTTTAGCAGCTGTCTCCCTACTGTAGTATAGGTCTTGAATTAGTATAAGATAGTGCGTCAAGTTAAACCAATATCCCAAGACATTAACAAATGCATGCGTACATTTGTCCGGTATCTTCCACGTCCCCACCTGGACCCACTGTTGAATAACGAGTGTATCACAAAGCCAATGAATTAGGGTCACCATGCACGCCGCCCGTGCCGAGATAAGCTCGGCCACTACTACGCTTCCATTGCACGGGATCGTCCTAAACGAGGCAATAAACTATACGACACCGTCGCCTCCGCTCCGTTATCCATTCGGACGTAATCACGTGAACAGAGCGCATTCATAGCGAAGAGTCTACCTCTCTCCAGTGTCCACCTCCAGATAACTAAATCGGTTAGCACTTATTAGAAAAATATTAATGATATTGTAACACAATAGAGTCACTGACCATTCTACAGTGGAATGCGGACGTAACTGGAGAAACGTGAAGTTGTACTTCGTTTTCGAGGATTACAGATATATTGCTACGTAAAATACAAACAACATTAAACTCACATATATATGTATATTTGTTTTACGCCGTTTCTTCGGAAAAAGGCGAACGACCGAAGTCGTGAGTCAGTTACATTATATGTATAAGAGAACAACTAGCTGCAAATAGATAATTATATTCATTATTCCCGTATACACCAGTCAGGAACACAAACTTGAACCGTCTCCGCGCTGGATGAACTCGTCAAGCGCTGTAACAAATGGATCGTCAAAGTAGTCATTGATCTAGATATTTTACTTGTTTATATTTAATGTGTTTATGCAAATTTTGCAAAGTAGATACCGGCGCCGAGGGTAGACCAAGACATATCGCGACGACGAAACTAAACGGCTAACGTGCGACTGTGTACCGAACCAGAAACGGTCATGTTATTAAATCGATTCATCAAACAATTTTGATTAAACAGGTAATTTGTGAGTACTGAGAAAAGTAATAAATTTATTATTTACTTTATTATTTATCATCTCCCCCTTCCCTCCCTCTCTCCCCCGACTCCACCCTCTCCCTCTCCCCTCTCCACCTCATACCCCTCTCGGAGTGATTATTCCTAACTTAAGCCGCAGTTCTTTCTTACCAGAATAACGTCCGTATTTAAATTTAAAATAGCAACTTGAAGCATTTATTTGTTTAAAATTCCTGCCCGTATTTAAAATTACAGGCCACGGGCTTGACGAGCCATAGTTTTATAGTTCACAAAAATAACGACAATAAACAGTATTTGAATTGAAAGCTTCATCGAGTCTAAAATAAAACACGAACACATTAGATACAAATATTAGCGTCTCCAGTTCTACTGACATGTACTAACTATTATTAATAATCCTACGGCCTTGCCTGCTTCGTTTGTCGTGTGTCGTGTCGTTTGTCGAGAGGTCCTGGGTTCAAATCTCGGAAATCTGGGTCTGCATTTGTGCTGGGTGTACGGCGATAGTCTAACTATCTGTTCTGTAATGGAATGCAGCTAATGAAACGTGGAAGTGTAACCACACTCCCCTGCCTAACCTTTCGGGGTCAACAGGCGTGACGTTACGTAAACACGACAGAGTGTCGAAGTATTAATGGCGAATAAAAGACACAGTATAATAAAACTTAACTATTGAGAAGACAGTATATTTTAGCTGAAATAAATAATTCTTCGTAAGTAATGTTTATTCTTGCGTCTAATATTACGTTCAACTTCCAAGCCACGTGAAGCCGGCAGCTTGCCGTTTCAATACAGAACCGTAGAGCTGAATTCATTAACGTCATCTGAACAAGATGTGACACCGGGCCCGCGAGATAATTACGACTCGGGAGCTTTTACACCATAATCACAATTTATATTGCGGTTGGAAAAATATTTTCTCAAACAACCTCTCGCCACTTAGTGCTTTACTTAGGTGTGTTGTCGGAATAAGTTCACGAGTTAAGGCTTTGCTCATCGTATGTTCAGATAATTAGATTGATATACAATCTTTCTGCCCTTTGTACTCTTTCTAAGAACACGGCGAGTATAAAGTAGGCCAAGTTTTAAACGTGGTTAAAGTTGATATAATATAAAGAAGGGGAGCAGAAAAATAGGTCTTTTATGTTACAAATCATTTCAATTTAATTAATCATGAACAGTACACTAGTTTCACTAGTTATGTGTACGTTCCATTATGGCATAAATAGTGAGTCCATTACCTTAGTATTATTACCTATTAGTAGTGAATTTGTTACCTTACAACTGCTACATATCAGGGCTGACACTGAGCCAATAGAAGAAAATCTAAATTAAAAAAATTAATAGCTCCGGTTCCGACATTTGCACCCAGAACTTTTCACTCAGTAGGTGCGCTTGAAATCAAAAGGACCCATGAGGAAGTCATGTCATGATGTAAAAACAAAAGCAAAATATTAGCGCACCTAACAGAAATGCTCGTAGTCTAAATGTAATACCATTTACAAAAATTGAAAAATCCATGATGAATCAAGTTCTTCCTCGAACAATCGACGCGTAGAACACGTACGACCATTCGTAATGTAACCGTCCTCCAATTTTCATAATGACCTTGCAGTTTATATACCAATCTCTTCATTCATGTCTAACCCCTTTTTGATACAGTCGACTAACTATTTAAAAAAGAAGTTCTTGTAGTATTAGTAATAGTGCTGAAGTTGGAACTTGATTAGCAATTTTTGGTGATTCATATTCTGCGAATGATAAATATTACCCGTACAGCAGGTGCTGGTGGTGATATTTACGCATTCACCGTTTGGAATTAACACTGAGTGGGTGCAGGCTGTTTACGAACACGAAAGTAAAGCGTACGAAGGTGGTATTATAATAAATATCAAGAGTCACGAAAAAAAAATCGCTTTCCCGTGCATTAACGCAGTAAAATTTTTTGGAACAATACTAATAAATACAAAAAAACGTCTGCCAACCCGCACTTGGCCAGCGTGGCAGACTACGGCCTTAACACTCTCGATAAAGGGTTGATATCGAACTAGATTTTCGGTACCAGTATGTGATAATAAGGCGAACAGACGATCAGGAAGTTTTGTGAGTAAAGGTGGATTAAAAACGTCCTATTAAGTGGTTTATAAAGTCAAAACGCCAACTGAAGCATAAGATATCTTTACAAGCGGTAAAACAAACATCAAGCTAAGCCACTTAATAATCTAATGTTTAAATTTATTACAAATACTAATGAGATCGTATCCAGCACTTCTATATCAACATCATTGGAGTATGAAGACGACAGGGCCGAGATGGGCCGTGCATATTTTAAGGACCATTAACTCATGTCATCTGCTACACGAGGCAGTCGTAATTTATCCCATAGAACCTTCTCACGAAATTGGAGTTTGTATCTGTAACATTAAGATTGGAATTCCTTTAAATATGGTCCGCGCATTTTACCTTTTCAAAAATGAAAAAGAAAATAAAAAAGATTTTCTTTCACACAGGTCTCCTATGTTTCATGAGCGCGTCGAAAAATTATCTAAGTAAAGAATTTATAAGTGAACGGAGCAATTTTTATTCAGTGACAGTTTCATAACAACTTTATGCGAGACAATTTGTATTCACAGTTGGTACAAGTGAAACAAAGACATTTCAAATCAAAAAATTACAATAACGCACAGTGTATTATAGTTTAAAAACAGCTTCATATATACGTAGGTCGGTATGGATATTTAGCACACGGTGAATTCTACCTATTCCGTAATGGATTTGGCCGGCAAGATGTGCATGTATGTATATATAGATCAAAACAACGGCACTTAAGGCCTTTAAAGCATTTCCTTCAAAGCCTTCGGGGGAGGCATGTCCGGCAGTGGACTTCAATACGTAATATTTTGAAAGAATTTTATCGTTATCATGATATTCTTTCAAAATATTATTGGCGAAAACGCATACCCCCTGATGGATCTTCATTTAATTTCATGTAGGTAATTTAATTATTTCTACTTTACATTTATCTATCGAAAACTTAATGATATTTAAATATTTCAGCGGAAAAATCTGTATCACTGGGATAAAGGTCCTAACTAGATAGTAATCTGATTCGTGAACACAGACAATGTTACAAAATCCTTATTCTTTAACGTCTGTAGATTAAGTCTGAAACAAAACCATCACGGTATTGGTTATGCATTACAAGCGATTCGAGCCAGCGCTGACTGGTGTCGTTAGGAGAATAGCCAACTTTAAATGTAAATGCTAAATCGTATGCAAAACGATATCATTGGTAATGGTCAATCACCGTACGATTCAAAAAAACGAGAAATTTGAGAGCGAGAATGAGAACTCCACTTATTTTCTTCGTAACAGATACAGAAATATCAATGAGGATATCAAGGTCAAGCTGGACTATTGTCTACCAGCTCACCATGTTCCCGAAATTATTATATCACTAAAATCGTCAAAGATTTTTTATAGTGAATGCTAGTATTATTTGTATCCGAACCGCACATCCGTGTATATGATATGACGAATTTCTGCGAACAGCTGCAGATAATTTCCCTATCTGCTGTCTACAGATGTAAGCGGCAAATACCACTAACTAGGGAAGGCCTATTTTGAGTAATAATAATGATATGCATGATGACGATAGCAATGATTATGGTGGTCACGATGACGGTGGTCATGGCGTATATGTTGGTCATGCTAAAAAAGTCCACCACGATGGTCTTGATTATGATTATTAGAATGCTAATATGTCTATATCTTACGGGCAATATTCAACCAATAAATTTAATTAATATTTTCTAATATCCACCCTAGTTTTAGCGCATTTAACAAATTACGTCGCATGAAGATAACGTCGGTAACGTCGTTGGAACAACTTAATGTTTAATGTTAACGATTCCGTATAATACTGCAGTATCGTGAACAACCAACTCTTCTGTTTGTATCACTTCGAACCGGCGCTCTGCATAATTGTGGTTACCTTTTATGTAGCTCGCATTCAAATGTAATGTTATCCAATATACAAATGTATAGATGGTCTTTAAAAATACAAACATTTACTGTTATGTTAACTTACTTTACTGCCTCGTTGGTCGTGTTGGTTCCAGGTGCGACTGCCGATCGGGAGGTCCCGGGTTCGATTCCCGGGTCGAACAC
>DWEI01006190.1:0-10269 GCA_018245875.1 Mysoria ambigua | reverse complement strand
GCAGGTGCGACTGCCGATCGGGAGGTCCCGGGTTCGATTCCCGGGTTGAACACTACAAAATTTTCTAATTTAGATTTAATAGTAGTGGTTCGGAGTCTGGATGTGTGCCCGATGCATGGCAATAGGCTCACCACCTATTACATAGTGGGATGTAAACGTAACCGGTGGATCGTGGGAATGTTCTGCATTCCTCTGCCTACCCCTTCGGGGAATACAGGCGTGAAGTTACGTTTAAATTATTACACATAAGTTTCTTCAGCTTTCCACACTACACAACATAAACTTTAACTGTGTCAATTGGCACTAGTCCGTGCGCGCAGTGTTCTTAAATGAGAGTGCAAAGGTCCCTCATAAATACTAGATTAATAATAGATAAAAAGAATTGGGTATGCATTTGTTCGAAAGTAGTTAGATCGGGGTTACAGCTGGCCGGCGAGGAGCGCAGGTTCCCAGGGCAATTGCAGTCAATTGGCCGGCGACCCGCGCGCCAGCCGCCTCGCGGCTTCGCGCTTTGTGTGAACGTTTACTGATCAGTCCTCTGCTGTGTTTGAATTAGTATAATAGATATTAGAGTTAACATTTCTGACATTATATTAAATATTTTTAATATAAGGGGTGAATGTGATAACAGTATCTGTCATGATAGTATGTATGGGAGCGTGATATGTATGGGAGCATTCTAAAAACCCTACATCGTTCAACATGTTGGTTTTTGTTAGATATTCAGACTAAAATAGTACAAAGATGTACGATAAAAACCTGTGAATTTATTGTAGGTGCTATCACAATCAGAACAATCTTTTTATCCTCAATACTATGATACACAAAAACCTATACTCTTTGTTCATTAAAAGTAATACGTAAATAAGTCCTGCAGGATATAAAAAAAGAAAACAGCAAAACAGGGACACCATTATCGACCGGCCTTTGCTCCGTCAAGTTTCGACATTTGTAATTCCTAAAAGTAACGTTAGGGTACGGAAAATTAATTAAAACATTCGGTGCCCAAATCAGAGCATCTGCTCTGGCTCTGGCAAAAATTAGGACTGCCAAAAAGTAGACGAGGAATTTCGTCGGAATTTACGGGAGCTCGCAGGAAAAAAAGAGAAAAGTTTCTCTTTTCTGACTAAAATCAAAGGACTGGTCTCAGTGTTGACGACTAACGAGCTAACTGGACGAGAGACGGAATCAGCGAGTGGACGGAATCAACGGTACTAACGATGATTTAGACAAAACTTAACGAGAGTACTAGACAAGTAAATCTAGACAGCTACGATTTCATACGTCACTTGTTTAATATTATCAGTCTCTGATATCGCTGAGAGTCGAGGGAGAGATAGTGGATTCGTACCTGCATATCATTGTCATTATCATTGTCATAATCGACGCACAATTCCGCAGTTGCTATGGGATTTAACTCAGAACGTCCTTAAAAATTGCTAATTGGAATCATTTGGAGTTAGATTACATGCCAGCTTTTTAGGGTCACCACCTTAGTACCATGAAATATGGTTACCTTTCACCACATGGTTTCGCGAATACAGTACACCGCTCAGCGGTCGCTCGCTTGCGGTTGTTCGCAGAAGGAAGTGGCTAAGGGGAGGCTGGGTGTACACGCGGGGAGGTCGGGCGCCGGGGCGAGTGGTTCCATTAAGACGTGCTCTCAGTAGAGCATGCGCGTAATGTATCGCGCTGGAGGTAAACTCGTGCTACACAACGCGACGTGTCGCAGACTGCAGTGCTGTAACGCGGTCTTTGGATGTACTGGGACCGAATATACATGTTCTAATGATGTTCAGTGACGTCAGCTCAGTAAATTGAAAGCGCCGAGTGCTAAATAAATGGCTATTATTAATGTAGCTTCGTATTTTTCATTAACTTAGTGAAAAACATGACGTCTCTGATCCCCGAGGAGTTAGGCAGAGGACTCAGGTACATCTTTATGTTTTACCAGTTATGTTTACATTTACGGCAAGTGACAATAATTTTAATTTATTACGAAATGTATTTCATCAGGTTTAAACATAATGACATAAGGCTCATTTACAGTTAGTAACATTTTATGCCATCAAGAGAAGGTCTATAATATATTTTCATTACATACCAGGCTTAGTAGTGAGTGATTCTGATCGCTGAGATGTTTGAGCTAGATTTACATTTGAGACATAAATGTATGCGATGAACGCTAATATTTGCTCCGCACTTGGATGTAAAATCATATAAATAAATCTATATATCTAATCACCCGGAGGACTAGACGGAGTGACGGTCTCGAGTGAATATCTAACACTGAATTTTCGATAGGAAGGATTCGCGTTTATGTGTCTGCCCGAACTGATAATGAATTGCTAATAAAGCTGCAGCGTAAAGCAATAGGCAAAAGGCAAAAGAAAGAAACATTGCAAAAGACCGACGACGAAAAGGAAGCGGCAAAAGAAAGAAATAGCACAAAAACAAAGCGGAAAGTAAAAGGCAAAAGGAAGAAACAGTGTAAAATACAGGGCGGAAAGAAATTGGATAAATAATACAAAAAAAAAACATTTGCGAATCAATTAAGCGCAATTGACGCAAGAGCCTACTTCGTTGAACGTGTTTAATCAATGAACGTTTATATCGAGTTGGAACTTAACTCGATGATACGCTCCAACGGCGTGACCCTCTGCTTCTCACTCCCCGCTCATTTCATTTACAAACTTCAATTCGATGTTACATTTATTAATGGAATTATATTTATCGACGATCGGTTATAGTTAATTCACTGTCCTGCAGTGCATCTATGGCGATAGCGGAAGGTTATGGGTTTGATTGCATTATAAAAATTTAAAGTACAAAGTATTTTGGTATTTTTATCTTCTAGAATTATCTTCATAAGTTCATACAAGTGTACTAGTATTTACTCTGTGGTTACTACACTATGTACAGGCTCTGTGAACTATCGTGAACTACTACTGTGAACTACTCTGGGATACCGTGGATAAACACCCTCGTCTCAACTCTACTATTGATCAGGTATATAGCTGAAGGATGCATCGTTTAAAGACCTGGTAACTCTCCCAGTACAAAATGTAAAGAAGTAATAGCCAGATATACGTTTCCAGACATTCAATAGCCAGAGATACCTTGCAACAAACTGTGCTTCATCTAGCTATATATGTATATGTACAATCTGGGTAATACTGTACATAATAGACGACAGGTAATACATACATACATAGTTACATACATACATAGTTACATACATACATACATAGTTACTGGAAACGTTCGCCCGAGGTTCTGTTACTGTCGTGAAGCAATAATGCTTTCATTGTTCTCGCGTCAAGAGGCTGTGCAGGCAAATACATTAGGCGTACCAATTTTGTCACGAATCCAAACAACCCTGTATAATATCACAGCGGACACGTAGGTGGGTACCGATTTGTGTGTCTATTCGGTCTAATGAGTGGCTAATTATGAATGTTTCATGCATTAATGTCGCTGTATGTCTCGAAATGTAAGATTTTCTTGATCAATATTAGACTATATATAGTTATATGATAAAATGAGGGCTGAGGGATGATACACGCCATGACTGGTAGCGGTTGGTAGCAAAAAAGCTGAGGATCGAGCTCTGTGGCGTGCTATTGGAAAAACGTATGCCCAACAGTGGACTGGAACACGCACATACATTCATCACTCTCTTTAACTATTCACATGCTTTCAGAGACTTAAGGTCTCCATCGGCCAGTCAAGATAGTCTTAGACTCCGTTGGCATCTGCGTTCATCGACGTGCGCATTGCATCTGCTTCGTCATTCTTTCATCGGCCATTCCCTCGGCGACGACGATGAAACAAAGCGTCCAGTGTGTACAACACCTCACCAGTGAGTGGAGGACACGTGTCCTGTTTTGTTATGTCTGTTATAATCGTGTTACGTCGACGCGCTAACAGGATTTGTGGGACGTGACGGGACGCGTTATATTTATCGCGATGTTGACGTTGCTAATTGTTTGTTATTTGTTTGCACGGCGTTCCTTTTCATGTTGGACGGTAACATAAGTAAGGCTTTCGTTATGATAACAACGTTGATGATATTACATATATTATTCTTTTGTTATTGTTGTTTTGTAATACGCTTTGTCTGTTTTTTCAACGGACAAGGGACATAGTTTATTGTGTTTGGCGTTCGTTGGAGGTAATACTTCTAGTAGTCTTCATAGTATATCTAAAGTTCTAGTATGTGGCCCTTTTTTCCGACTCTTTTTATCGTTCCCCTGTTAGAACATGAGTCTCCTCAGAATGAGAGGGTTAAGGCCATATTCTGTCACGCTGGCCAAGTGCGGGTTGGTAGACTTCACACGCCTTAAAGAACTATTTTTGTGAGAACTCTAATGTAGGCAGATTTCCCCACGATTTTTTCCTTCACCTTCATAGCAAGTGATATTTAAACTTAAAACGCACTTTTGGAAAGAGATGCGTGCTAGGATTTGAACTCGGTCTTGTGGAATGAGAGGTCGAATTTCAAACCACTAGGTTATCACTTCTCTATAAGGCCCTAGTCCTATGATAATGAAGATTAATAAAAGGCATAATATATGTTAATGGCATTTCTATACTTGTTTATGTCTTTAGACTACAGCAAGTAATGATTCTGCACGGCAGATCTACGAGTACATAGCTATGGCTCGTGCACGTACGAGCATCGTGGCGCGCTGTGGGGGAGGCCTATGTTCAGCAGTGGCCAGCTATAGGCTGACGATGATGACGAGTAGCTATGGAGCAGGGCAATTATTTATATTTTTTATTGAATTAAAACACCAACTCATTTCTAGTAAATAAATGATGTGAATCGTCAATGTGTTGTAAAATATAAATTTATACATATTTAACATTCTTCTATATAACTTTCGATGCAGTTTCAAAAACATTTCAAGCATTTCAAAAACTTTCAAAAACATTCCAGAATGTTTTTCAGAAGTTTAATTCCATACAGTGTAAAAGAAAATAACTCAAACAATGTTAACAATGCCCTGCACAGGTTCCACTGGGCGTTTAGAGTATTGTTATTAAAATGTACACAAAGGCTATTGAGGCTATGTTTGAACCGTTACCTTACCTTTGTGTTTTTTTTATAAATTAATAATTAAATCAGGTGTTACCTTTAAATCGACACTACATTTACTGTAAAGAAATTAAATATAGAACCTATAAACTCAACATAACATACTGCAAAATTATTAGTAATTGATATCGCATATAAATAGAAAAAAGTTTCTGTTGGTGACAAGAATGAAGTAGACCAAAAAAGAAATTCCTTGTTTACATGCATACATATCGTCACCTCTATATCCCATTAGGGTAGGTAATTCAAAGGAGCTCCGCTTGCTACGGTCTCGGCACATTTATTTCACTTTCACTACATTCAATAAAGTCGTATAATTAATTTAATTCCATTAAATTCCATAAATATCGTTCCATTAAAGACATTTCTGAATTATTTATTTGTAGTGTACAAAATATTTTTGATATAAATATTTATCACATATTCAGCAGTAAACATTTGGTTTATGTATTACACATATTTTGTACTTTGTACCACATTTTATATCATATTATTATCATAAACGCGAAACTGTGTAAGTATGGATGGATGATTACTCTTTCATGTACATTGGAGGATCTGCTAGACGTAATTCTTGGAAGGCGGATTGGATTGGAGGATATGCTAGACGTAATTTATTTGTTAACCATTGTTCGGTTTTATGTGTGCAAACATAATTAACTGTATGTATTTTTAATTTGGTTCGTTTGTATAAGTCCACTACCGTTAGGACCTCGTTGTATAAAGCTTTCATTCGGACTAGCACACAAGCGGACCGGCTCGCTCAAGAGGCGGCTCCACACGGCTTGACGCTCGAGAGGTGGTACATAAACTTATTCGCCGCTATCTATGAGGGTGTCTGTATAAACTACTCATGTGTGACATGGAGGCCTGAATTGAACCTGATAAATCTTTAAAAAAATTCGATCTTGATAAATACAAATAACATATCTTCATTCCGAGTCCTTCACGGGGTAGGCAAGGGGTAGGGTAATTGAATGCTACACTAGTGATATCAACAAATATATTTATATACTACTTAATATACGCCAATTTATCATAATATACCATAATATACCCATTACCGAAACCCAAGACATTCGTAGAAAGGTTATACATATTTATTTTTATAAAAAGAAATCATACGCCATTTCCCTTTACGCTATTTATAAGAGCCAAGTGAAATCCAAGCAAAATATGTACAAAATATGTTTCAGATATTTCGCTCCGCTTTATGAAGGTAACCGTCGAAAATAATAATTGAAGTAGGACGTCGTCAAGGTGAAAAGCGGGAGTCGCCGGGTCCTTTATCAAACGATATTGGAAATATCTTCCAGGAAGTGTTTTTCGCGGAGCTCGATCTATTAATAGAGTATCATTCGATCATAAATTTAATGAGGCGTATTATATAAGCCTACGTCGTTTGTTATTACGCTGTTATGTACTTAGGTAGCTTATTGAAATTTGTTGTGGTGTGTGACTAGTCTTAAATAAATTGTATATCCCATATTCCAACATCACACTTTGTACTCAGGCTGCATCTTGTCACCAATTTCTGTTTTGTATTCTAACGTTAATAAATGAATTTTAATGTAAAAATGTGGATAACACTTCACTGTCTACCTCTTCGTGTATCACAGACCTGAACTGAAATAATTGAGTAAAAAATAATTCAATTTGTATTTATTTTTTGAAATTGTATATAGTTGTTAAGAGTAAGAAATAAACATTCCCACATTAAAACTAAACATCACTCGCTATAACAGTGCAGGATGATACTGTTTAACCTCGATGCCTTCATACATTTCACAATACAATTCAGAACATTCCGTTCGCTGAGCTGTTAGACTATGTTATGGACGTGACGGAATAAAATCAGCACCAAACCAGGCGAAGTTCCGTCAGCGTGGCACATGACGACGTTTTACATCGCAGATGATTACAGACGCGTCCGTTAATACCCGGCGTACACTTTACGCGGACGGTGAAAAAAGATGAAATCGGCCAGCGTCCACTCATGCATCACTTAAATGCATTTCGGTCGAATCTTATGATTCGTGCGTGTGGGCGCATACATTCCTTATGCATACCTAAATTGCGCTCAGCGATCATCTTTATTGTAGAGCTTCATTGAACTCGGTTCCGACTTTTACTTATTTATATTATTTTGGATTTATTTTTTATTCATTTATATTATTTTTGATTTATTTACTTATTTATAATATTTTTGATTTATTTATTTTATATGTCATTATATTGTGCTAACATTTCTTATATACGAGCATGTTTAATAAAGCAATAGAATCACCCCTTATTCGTCGGAACGATCAATAATAACAACGGAAAACTGGGTTTGTACTACACTCTGTCTCTCCCATCTGGGACATCAAGGCATGATTGTGGCCTATGTTAATTATACATACTAAAGGAGAGTTCTCTCATATTATTCTTATAGTTACTATCTGTTAGTGCTTGATTCTACTCATTTTCCATGATCGATTGCTCATTCGTTTTTTGTGTTACGACTATTTCTTTCATAAATTCAATTTATATTAATTGAAATGTTTTAATTTATTTTATATTGTTTTTTTTTATCTAAATTATACACTTATAGTACACTGAATAGATCATGTAATCATAGATTTTAATCACGTATTTTTTTCAAAGTGAACACCTTATGTTATACACACTTATGTACACGATATTGACATAATAAATTGCTTTAATCAAATGTATAAGTACACCCTATAGGTGTTTCGTCTGTCCTACATCGTCACAAACGCTCTACAATTGAAAGAAATTTGACGTGACTTATAACTTACTTATGTCATGGAACACCTCGTGGGGGACGACTTGTGTATCGCTATTATTTTATTAAACAGAATTAAGGATGCCTACGGTAACCTAATTGAATTATATACGTTTGTATTTATGTAAGGCAATCCTGTCGTTGTATGTTCATATTTGCTAATCTTATTTGTATTAAAATAAAGAGCTTATGTTCTTACAAGAATACGCGAGTTTTGGATACAAATGGTCGTTTAATCATAAATATAATTTACTCTGTACCTACTTGTAAGTCCAAGGACCTCTTTGAAATAATAAACGTCCTAAATACTTAATCCGCTTACAGATCCTTATTAGTATTTTCCTCTTCGATACAAAATTTAATAAGATGATTTTCTTCTTCACTTTATTCGAGAAACGAAGAGGTGGCTGGGTGGGCTGATGTTATCTTGTTGCTACGCGCATAGCCAATTACTGTTTGTCATGTAAAAATCAGTAGCAAATCAAGCTTGTCCTTAAAAAAAATTATTATTAGTTTATCTTGATTCAATTATTAATTATGAATGTTGTAGGTAATGCGCATTGTTAACATATAGGTATATGTTAACAATATCCATCCTCTCAATCTACGGGTTAAATGAATACCGTCATATATATTTATAAAGTGCTATGAAGTATAGTATTGCAAGTGTTTAGAGTCTCCGGTGACAAAAAATAATAACCAGATCCAAAAAATAAGTCTATTTCTTGTCCAAAAAATAAATCGAATCTCTAAGAAAGATTTTGTAATAGAAATTTCTAGAAGTGGCTCGAAGTCTGGAACTGTCGTCGGTATAAAGCAACAAGTTCAACCCCTAATACAAAGTGGGACGCGAGACAGCGAAAACGTTGGAGTTGGAGTGACACTTCGCTGCCTACCTCTTCGGGCAAATATTTTATGTTTAAAACGTTTAACATCGATATAATATTTTTGCGACGTTATGATATCTCTTTTAATACAGTTGTAATAGACAGAAATAAGTTTAATTCTATATCAAAAGAACCTTTTGATCTCTACTTTATTACAGTTATAATAAATGTTACATAAATATGCCGACGAGACGTATTTGAAGTGCGTGGGAATTTTTATATAAAGAAACTTCGGGCAAATATCTTCTAAGGTTTCTTGTAATCAAATAGAATGATCAACATGCTATATACATTTACGTATATATGTATAGTTATACATCTTTCATTTCCGTTTCGTTAATGTTTGATTAATATTGACATTGTACAAGAGAAGAATGTAAATCAAATAGACTTTTCGTCATTCAATAAAGCAATTTATGTAATTCGAAATGTATGTAATAGTAGTCGCTCTTAACAAAATGTCTTCACAACAGAAAAACCAGACGTTCTTAAGTATCATACTAAATTAATGGTAATTAAATCTGTTGCCCCTTTATCCTTTTTCTCTTAGATTGAGAATGCTGATCTTTTATCATAATACATATGTAATCTTTATGTATCAAAATGTATTACATATATAATTTCACATATCTACATGTTTATATGATATACGTAAAACCACACCTATAATTCCCGAAGAGGTAGGCAGAGGAGTGCAGTGCACTCTCACATTTCACTAGTTACGTTTATGTCCCACTATAGAACAGATGCCCAGTGCCATACACGGGGCTCATATCTGAGCTTCGAGCCACAGCTATAAAATCTAAGTTAGGAAAATCCAATAGTGCCTTACCCGGCGTTGTAACCCGGACCTGTAGATCGGCAGCCGCGCTTGGCACCCTCACAGCCAACGAGACAGTCAGCATGAAACACGATTATGTCACTACATTCTAATACAAGCACTACGAGCGTCGACGTCCTCTCTTGATGTCCCGATACCGACGGACGGGCGACAAACCCTCTAAGGAATCAATACGTCCATTCGTCAGCGTCATTCACGCGTGCCCGCAACACAGCCGCTCTTGAAAACAAATTAGTTTGACTGTCTACGTTCAGCCGGCCGCTGGTTCACTGAAGTGGGCTTCCGGCTGCGTGTTCCCAGTACTTGGTCACACGTAGATCTAATTGCTATACGGACGCTGGTTGTACTGTGTTCCATTTCTATCCAAAACGTGTATTCCTGTTAGTACGTCAATTTTACCAGGTTATAGATTATATATTATGACATTAAAGTATAGTTAATTATGGTTACTTTAAATCAGATGTGCAGCCATGGGTTAAGTTATTATGGAACATAAAACCAAAAACGGCCCAAGGCAGGCTGTCTTTCGCTGCAAGACGTGATATAAAATACACAAAAATTATAAACGTAACTTAACGCCTGTAATCCCCGAAGAGGTAGGCAGAGGAATGCAGAACACTCCCACGTTACACCGGTTACGTTTACGTCCCAC
>DWEI01006189.1:0-10269 GCA_018245875.1 Mysoria ambigua | reverse complement strand
TTAATATATAAATTTTCAAATACATATATACATATATAATTTTGTACCATGACAGAATAAATACCATTACACGTCACACAAATTGTTCTCCTGGAATAGAACACACGACCCCACTCTCGGGTTTCAGAGTCAATAAACACAAAACCAACTAATAAGTTGGTTTTGTGTTTAGTGACTCTGACTCTAGTAACCAACTAATAATTCGTAGCGTGTACAATAGCTCACGCTACGTATTACGAATGTGAAGCGTTAATTATTCATTGATTGCCCGTATAAAAAACTGACGCGTTTACAAATATAATTGAAATTTCCCTTCTATATTTCTCCACGATTACTGTTTACATGTTCCGTCGCCGAAAACCACGGCGCATGATTTATGAAACAAACACAGAACATTTCAATTGGACGCCGACGACTTTCTCGTACAGTCGTATTGATTTGTTTTAGTTTAACTTATTCATCATACAAACTGAAGTCTCTGTGGTCGTTTGGTTAAGTCGTACGCATTTTGATATTGATTGGTTTGTGATGTTTTTGTATATATAAGCGTTGCCTCGTCGGTCACGTTGGTTGCAAGCGCGACTGCCGATCGAGTGGACATGGGTTCGATCCCGGGTTGACCGCTATTGGATTTTTCTAACTTAAGTACATTTTCAAGTAGCCGCCCGAACTCTGGATAATTATGCACGGTGGATGACAATAGGCTCACCACCTGTTCCATGGTGGGACCTAAACGTAACGTGCGAGTGTACTACATTCCTCTGCCTACCTCTTCGAGGATTACAGGCGTTATATTACTTTTGTTTTATATGTAGGAGTTATGAGATGTAGCAACAGTGCTTCATAAAAGTTACCGAATAAATAGTCTCCTCCGCTTGTGGTGCAACAGAAACTTTATTCTATATACCTTTATGATGAACATCAATGGAATATGTCTGTAATGAAAAGCCATTTCATTAATTTAAAATTATTTCATTAATTTGCCGCGCGTTCTATATGTTATCTGTGGCGCATAGAATGCATTGACGGGAGATTTTAATGGCGGATGATGTTTAGAATATCTTGTGCATAAATGTTATGGAAAACTGGAAAAATGATATAAGAAAAGATATAGTTTAGGAAACGATATTAGTGAACTTTAAATGTCGTTTCTTTTTATTTTCGGGTGAGATAAAATTATCAATTGTGTTGTAGTTAAAAAAAAATATTTATAATATTGTAAACACGTGTTAAATAAAACAAAGCTTTGTATTTTCAAAGAAACAATTTATGGATTATTTTGAAAATCCTTAATAATACATATATCTTATATGTCTATAAAGAAAATAATGAGACTTTTATCTAGTTCAGAGTCGAGATTTGTGTTCGGTACTCCGTATGTGGCAATAGCACCATTTCTTATTCCATGGTGGTACGTTAAATTGAATTGGTTGGATCATTGGAGTATACTACATACATGTGCCTAGCCCTTCGGAAAATACTTGCGTGAAAATAAAAATGAAAATTTAAAATCTGGCGAATTTTTTACATCCATACACAATATCAAATTATTTCACTTTGAATTAATGCAACCACTTAATAAAGGACAAAAAATGTATATATTCTCAGCCATTATAAAAGGTTCAGTGGTTGGTGAACCCAAGATTGCTTTTATGATAGACACTGTTAGGATGTATTCAAAAAATCTTATCCAACTCATCCGAAACTCTGACCGCGTTTGCGGATAAAACGTGACAGATAATTTTCCACGTGCTACTGAATGTATGTGGGCGTCTTTGGATTCCTGTGCAGTTGTGCTGATTACAAGCGATTGATGATAGATCTCTCCTCTATTTTCTGTCGCAGTGAGGGTGCATTGTATACGACAGCCATTCCCTTGCATTGATGTGATTATTGGTTCAGATGTATTGTAGATTGAATTTTGCTATTGAGAATTTCAAGATGTATTTCTTATCTCACGTAGTGATATTGTACAAAAAGACTTGTTCCTGGTGTTCGTTATGCTTGGTTCTCTATGCCATTGGATTGAATTATTGTTAGTGCTGTCATACAAAATAAGTATAATTGACCGTTATTTATTCTTTTAAAATTAAGGTAGTTAATAAAATATAATAAAATAACGTCATAATTAAAACATAATAAAACACAAAACAAAACAACACAATGGATAAGAGAGCACTTTATAGCATCTTAGCTATTTATTTCATTTTTCATTCACTCTCGGTTCTAACTTAATAACTTCCTAATTACCTAACTAACGCATATAAATTAGTTAAGACCGATACCCACTACCGCAAGATGCATCTTACCCGCCAATCCACTGAAGTCCGCTTCAATAATACTTATAACAGTTCAAAGTAAAAAAAAGTAATGCCAATTAAATAGATACTACCTATGAAAAATAGGTTTTCAGCCACAAAAGTAACGTAAAATTAAATCCACGTAGTACCAATGAACAGGAAAATTTCTGTTATGTAACAATAGAACTCACATAATGCCTAGAAGCCTTACGGTAAAGCCCCTTCACATATTTAGCCCCTATTTATACAGGTGGGCTCTATTATATTATCAAGTGCAGTTATCGAGTTACTTCCCAAAATAATTATCACTTTGTGCCCACATAGAGCTTTGTATAACAATTTGAGGCAATTTCACGAAACTAGGCGTTATAGGCGTGACGTACACTAATGTTCACTAACGTTAACCGCCCTTACACTCTCCGATGAGGCAGTGTGGTATATTCTCAGGACGCATCAGTTACATGGGCGTCCCACAATGGAGTAGGTGGTGGCCCATCCAGCTGCGAGGCACTACTAGATAATCTAAGTTCGAAACAACCAAAGTGTCCGACCAGCGATTTGAACCCAATACATCTCGTTGGCCGTCGCCTTTGCAACCAACACGACCAACGAGACAGTCGTTTAGATACTTAAATGCAAATATTGGCTAAGCTATGCACTGTTTAAATTTACTAATAATATATTTGTAACGACACTTATACACTGTACATTATATTGGTACACAATGATAATAATTGTGAATTAAATTAAGGCTAAGTGTTGTGCGATTTCTCATTAACAATTTGTATAACACTATTATTTCGATTACTCCGTTTCAATTCTCAGTGTGCGCAAACCTTTACCCGGTTTTACAATAAAGTACTTCACTTGCCTACGTTATGTGAGTTCTCTGTATAATGTACTCAAAGTTCTACCTCGTCAAGTATTAGATGATATTATTGTATAATGATATTAGATACCTTTGCTATTGGTTTGATAATATAGAGTATTTTGGCTAATTGGTCATCATACCGTATAGCAACGTCTTTTATATTTTCACTAGATCAACTGACCCCAAGCTGGAATCGATGTTGAGGTCTTTGGACAGTTGATAAGCATATACATATTTTTTTATATTAGATAGGCTATCTTTTGACCGCCACCTTGTCTGATGGAAAGCAATGATGTGGCCTATGATGAAGCAAGCTTGCTTAGTAAAAGCCTATTCACATTAGCTTTGAAGAGGTCCAGGTTGTACTGCTTGGGAAACACAGACGTAGGCAAGGAATTCCACTCCCTGGCCGTCCGAATTAGAAACGATGAACAAAATATTCCTAAGGACAAATTTATTTTAATAGCTTATTTATTTTATATAAACCTAAATGATAAATTTTGTACCCTTGTATTAACTGTAAAAATATATATTTAAGTATATATATTTATGTTATTTATCAGCCGTCTGGTTACCACACCAAAAGCTCTCTTGACGCTTACTTTGGGACCAGGTGGCCGTGTGTGGAGATGTCCCGAGATATTAATATTATTACGTCACAAAAAATAACTAGCAAAAAAGTAACAGTAGTTATAACTGTATATGAGTACACAATTTAATTGTTTTAACACCATATTAACGTAACATTTTAGAATTCCACGCGTACTAAGTGGCGAACACAGCTAGTAATAAATATAACTTAGGTATAATATCGGTTTGAGAATAGAATGAAAAAATCGAATAACTTTCAACGTGCGTCCATAAAAAACTGGTGTGCATAATATATAATTGTTTTCAAAAGAAATGTGTAGCGAGGAAACATTTGAAAATATAATTCTTGAAAATATCCTTCATCAGATGGAAAAGTCAACGTGTTGCAAGGAAGTGCGTGAACCGAGTATAATGTGTTAAGTCGACTGACGAAGGGTGGTCGGAGGTCAAATGGAAGTAAAGGAAACGGTTATATAAGGGAGAGGTTTTCTATAACAATACTTTTAAATCGCATTCAATATAATGGGCAAGTTGCCGTGGTGCGATCGGTTGGCTGATGGTAAATCATGTGTGAAACTGAGCAACGACTCCAAGGTTAGTTGTATGCCCACCGCAAATCAAGGTTCAATGCGCACTTAAGTCACACCACGTCTCAATGTGAGCTTTAGTCATTTTTTAGGACATTGCCAAAGATCATTGAAAATATTTCTGACTCTCCAGCATTTTGGATTTTCACAGATCAGTACATAGGTAAGACAGAGTGAGCATTAATTAAATATAATATCTATCTCCAAATTGTATGAGATTCAAACTTAGCAATATAATTTATATATCAGCTACTAACCAAATGTATAAGGGTAATTTCAAACAAATTTATCTCAACGTTTCTCTCACACAAACGTGTGCCTTAGAAAGCTTTTTTAAACGACCCTTAGAGCCTACTTCAGCGCTTCCTAAGTCGGAGGCCATTAGAGGCACACATTTTTGCTTTTTCCAAATTCGCAATTCAATTGACGAATTAACATATCTTCGACTTGACTTTCCAAAGTTTAATGTGTGGCTCCTTTCATATTCATCTGCTTTATCCACATTCACTTTTAGGTACTGGCTGCCCACTGACACCCTTCGGAGCACGTAGAGACATTTAAAAATTCAATTAACGAATTTTCTTTATATCCTGTCATTTTGGTACATAAAAGATCTAAGATCTTGCATTAGGAATTAAACATAAATACATCATAATGTTGCCTAACAGAGGCTTAGGGTGTTGAAATACTTTTGGGTTTTATTAAACTTTACAAGTTTCAAACTGGGTGTATCTATGTGGAGAACAGAGAATGATATTTAGTCAAGCAGGACATTCTCAGGGACTGTGGTACATGTTGTATGATTATTTGATAAGATTCACAAGTACATGTATAAAGTTCTGTTTGACGCGATACTTTTGATGTACAAAGTGTTCCAAGCAATCAATTTTGAATAAATACCATATCAGTTTGAATAGTCGGTGATAGTCCTCGTGAAGTTATGCTTTTTATTATGTCTTGTTAAATATTCACCTATATATTGATAGGACAGTTTTTGTCTACCTAATTCATGGCAAACAACGGATGAACTACTGGAGTCTTGGAAGGCACCACCGCCTGCCGATATTCGCTTGTAACGCTTCGGAAAGTGCGACAACACCTTTACATTTCACATCCGAATCATATAAACGTTGCGGCAATCTGGAAAAGAACCGAAGCGAAGTGATTAAGCGCACGTTTTGAAAGATCGTTAACTGAAATCTCGCGTTTTGCGCCGTTTCAAACGGTTAACCCTTTTTTTTTCACCAATCCCGCGGGATTCGTTTATTTTTATTTCCATTTGGGGGATACGGCATGAATCAGCGTTAATTGTGAGTTTCATAATTTCTATTTCCCACCCAGAGCTAAACGAATGTTTCAAGCCTTGGTCTATTTGCACATAGCTGCACTTTAGTACTCAAATGGATGACAAATTACCTTGGATCATATTATATTAATTGAATATTCGTTTATTGACGTTGACATATGTCATCGAAGAGTTTTAGCACATAAAGATCGAAATTTAAAAAAAGAGCGCTTGTTTTTTTTTCATAAATAGAATATACTATCGATTAGTTCGATCTATAATACCGTGTTGATGATAACAATTGTCACTTTGAATGGGATTGGGGCAGAAACCTCCGCTGACGCATTGCAAGGCTTGACGCTCGGTTGGCCGTTGAAAAAAAGCGTCGCAACGCCGCATCGCTCGTCCCGATCGATACGTATTAGCATTTAAAACGAACGCTAATGAATATACGAATGAAAATAATTTACATCCACTGTATAATAACATTGCGCTGTGTATAAGATTATTTTCAATGTAAATATACGCATCGGGTGAGAAAATTGAAAGTTATTTGTGTTTTTAACGAAGTTTTAGCGTTGCTAACCACCATTTCGCTCCTTACTCAATACTGACGATAAACCGTCGATAATTTAAGGCATTTATGATACACCTTTAAGAGGGAGGCTTAAGAATCTTAGCATGAGCCGATTTTATACAATGCCTGCCATTTAGAAGAAAGACTATTCAGTACCTTTTGTTATTATTGGGTAATTTGGGTGTTGGGCTCTTTAAACTGTGTAATAATGTTTGCTTAAATTAAAGAAACGAATTAAACGATTTATGATCATTTATTATGATTATTTGATAATTTAACTGTATCTTGACTCGTTGGTCGTGTTAGTTGCAAGTGCGACTGCCGTTCGGGAGGTTCCGGGTTCGATTCCCGTGGTGAATACTGCAAAATTTTCTAATTTAGATTTCCTTCTAGTGGTTTTCAGCCTGGATATGTGACCAATGTATGGCAATAGACTCACCACATATTCCACAGTGACACGTAAACGTAGGTGGTGAAACGTGGGAGTGTTTTGCGTTTCTCTGCCTACCTCTTCGAGGATTACAAGCTTGATTTTACGTTTCTTTACGTTACGAATATATCTGTTTCATACCGAAATTAAATTTATGTTGTCCAAGGGAGAACCGCTTGATATATTCTGTCAAATGTATGAGTGTGATAATATGAATGTGTGGGTACGAGAATAGAATACACAAAAAATATTGCTCTTATCCCTTATACATATTGCAGGCCGAAATAAGTTTATGAAAGTAATTTTATTTTTTTTGTAAGAATCTAACTTTTTTAGATTGGTCGTACTGTGTTACAAATAGTACAGACTTCATGTAAATTGTCAGCATTATGGGTTTATATAAGTTATGCCATTAAAATTCGCGACAGTTATCGAGTACTTATGACTCTTGTTAGATACAGTAATCTCAAGCTCGGTCACCAGTTTATTTTGTTTCAAATGTTGCAAACATTGTTCCTTTATGTAACAGCTGGTGAGCCTATTGTCATAAACCGGGCATAAATTCAGAATCCGAGCCACTACTAGAAAATCAGAAGTAGAAAAATGCGATAGATCACAATCCGGGATTTGAACCCGAGACCTCCCGATCGGCAGTCGCGCGTGCTTCTAACAAGGAAGTCACATTAAAAGTTACAAAGTAGGTAATAATATGCAAATGATACATGTTATATAATGTCGTAGAATAATTATAATGTGTTTATTCTGACAAATAATATTTACGACGACATATAAAAAAAGATTGTAATCACGGCTCGAGCGCATTTTGTGTTTATAAAATAATTTATACTGTTTACGAAGAGAATATGAAAATTTACAAGCACTGTATATCGGATAAGAATAAGGCCGCTGGCTTTATGTTGCCAGCGTTTTCCATATTATTCACAGAAACTTTGCGTATCGTACTCGAATAATTTTCGAAGTAATTTTTGTAAATAATTTCGATTCACATGGTTAAAACGTAACTTCACGCCTGTAATCCCCGAAGGGGTAATCAGAGAAATGCAGAATATTCCCACGATTCGCCGGTTACGTTTACGTCCCACTATGTAATAGGTGGTGAGCCTATTGCCATCCATCGGTCATATATTTAGACTCCGAAACACTACCAGAAAACAAAATTAGTAAATTTTGTAGTGTTCGACCCGGGAATCGAAACCGGGATCTGCCGATCGGCAGTCGCACCTGCAACCAACACGACCAACGAGGCAGTCTAATTCACATGGTTAAGTACGGAGGATTTTGCGTGCATGTAGGAAGCGAGTAATGAAAGTTGTAAACGTACATCGATTCAACAGGTACAGAGATTTGACGATCGGAGCCCTCTACCTAACCCGTAAGGGACTTGCATTGATGAGTTCAGTGAGCAACTACTCCGACTCACCGGCAGTAGAATCATTAGTGTCGTTCGCATCAGTCAATATTCATTCAGTAATAAGACAATATTATTGTTGTGTAACAGGATTGCTGATATAGGATTGTTAATATCGCTGGCTCAGTAAGCACATATTAGTATAATTGCAGTATAATCAGTGTATATTCTGATCAGGCTGGTTACACGCGCCGTTACTCTGTATACATGTGGACGAGACACGACATCCGTCAGACGCATAAAGTGATGGAACGTGAGTTTATTATATTACTCTGCCTACCTCTTCGAGGATTACAGGCGTGATGACACGTTTAGGTAGACGTGCTTAAAATTAAATAACGGTAGACATAGATGCAGGGGTGTCATTATTTGCGCACTGTATTAAAATGAGTGCACTCTAGAAGAGATACTTTGCACATCTTGGAAAATATTACAAGCGTGTCTTTAATATATAGTTGCCGTAGCAATATTCTCCTTGGGCGTTATTGCGAGTCGTATTAATTTTAAAATCGTGCACAACTTTGTAATGTCAGAAGGGCGTGCTAGTTTTTGAAGCAGTACGGAGTTAGAAAAGTCTTAAAATATTATCCCTTCAATTTAAACTTTATAAAAACTAGTAGAAAGTTCACCACCTATTACATAGTGGGACGTAAACGCGACTGGTGAAACATGGGAGTGTGTTGCAGTCCTGCAGCTTGATACAACTTGAGAACGGTAGACAATGCATATATAAATAATGTTTCATTTGCAATACATTTACCCGTTTTGGTGTTCCGATGCGTATCTTGGACTATAAGAGTTATAATCTTAGTTGAGGAGAGAAAGATCTTTTACTAAATTCTGAGGCCCACCAAAAGCGGAGACGGCGGGTGGAGACTCTATAGTAACGAAGAGTTGAAGGTCATACTAGAGGAGCCTAATATAAAAGGCGAAAAAGAAACTGCCCCTACTCCGTTGGCTTGGACATGTAGAGGAATGAAAAAGGACAGTGCGGCGAAGAAAGTCTGGACGTCTGACTGGAAAATGCTCGGGTGGAGGACTTAGGTGTCGCTGAAGCGACGTCCAAAAATACCTGAATGCTCTCCTGATAGTTGACTGATAAAGAGAAGCTCGAGAAAGAACAGAATGGCGACTTTTGGTGTCGGAAGCCAAGAATCAGTTCGGGTTGCCGAGCAGGCGTTAGTGACGCATTTACAAGTTTCTCTTGAGAGATAAATAAAGGTCCGTTCGACATGATTACAACGGGTGCTGGTAACACTTCATGATGTGATATTTAACTGCCTCCTATTGCAGCGAGACAATGAAACATATATAAGTCTAGGCAAAATTAGAGTGATTATGTTTTCATGTAAAAATGAGGAATTTTTTTTTTTTCAAAGAAAGCGTGAATGCCCTGAAGCAGGATGTCAAAAGTTCAGACGTTAAAAGGAGAAAAATTTGCGTTTCAAATAAAGGTCTCAACCTTGTTACGCCGGGTTCGACTCCGCCTGCTAAATTAAGTCATACGCGCTCAGATTTATATGGAGTTGTTAAAACATTGGTTTTCTCTTGTGCCAATGACAGATATGTTTATATAATATACGATAATTTAATGCCTCGATGTTATGGTTTTTGTAATATGCATACGTAATTACGTAACTTCACGCCTGTAGTATGCTAAAGAGGATGCCATAGGAATTCAGAATACTCCCACGCTTCACCGGTTACGTTTACGTCCCGCTATGTAATAGGTGGTGAGCCTATTGCCATACACCGGGCATACATCCAGACTCCGAACCACTACTAGAAAATCTAAATTAGAAAAGTTTGTATTGTTCGATCCGGGAAGCGAACCCGGGGCCTCCCGATCCGCAGGCGCATTTGTAACCAACACGGTCAACGAGGCAGTATATTATAAAACATATATCATTTAACATTGCATAATATGTCATGAAATATGTCATGTATTTGATTCTGATTTAGAGTAGTTTGATAATTGAAGCTAGGTTTATCTTAGTTATTTTGTATAAATACACTGTAAAAAGTATATATATTCAGTGCATAAATACAGTGTATAAAGTAGAAAATGCAGTATACAGCTCAGTGTACTGGTAAATAATACAATGATTTATCAATCAGATATACATCATCATCATCATCATCATCAGCCTATCTCAGTCCACTGCTGGACATAGGCCTCCCCCAAAGAGCGCCATTGCG
>DWEI01006188.1:0-10270 GCA_018245875.1 Mysoria ambigua | reverse complement strand
ATTCGTTAGCAGATTTAAAGGAATCAATATATATGAAGCCCTATTTGCTGTGCTCTTTTAAGTTCAAGTTGAGTTTGTTTACATTATTTGTCTGTAAAGAAAAACAAATAATGTATTCCTTTGCTATTTAGTATAAAGTGGAAACTGTAATTTGTAGATTGATCATTGTGATCGATCTGATAAGTTATAAATAAATATAAATACTAAATCATTATATGCATATGTAGAAAATTAATTTCTATGCAATTTTCAGGCTTATAACACTGCTAAGGCGGATGTTGCTGATATACTCACCAAAATTGTAGGATCTACGGAAACTTTACCCCCCGGATTTGTGCAAAAAGCTAAGGCCGGTGAGTTTAAAATATTATTGTCTCTATTTTTTATTTACACAAGTAATAACAATTTTACCCTCTCTTAAGAGCAAACAGGCGAACAATTTAAATAATACAGTCTTGAAGATTCTATCTGTAAAATTTAACTTCAAATTATAGCAGTTTAAGTTTGTACTTAGTTTTAATCAATATCAACCCTTCTATCGTTCCACTGCTGGAACATGGGTCTCCTCTCAGAATGAGGCGGTTAAGTCTGTAGTCTGCCACGCTGGCCAAGTGCGGGTTGGCAGACCTTATAGAACAATTTTTCTGGACTCTAAGTGTGCAGGTTTCCTTATTATATAGTTTTTAATCGGTTTGGAATAAAGCCAGCTCCGGTGCATTGATACATTTGTCACAATATAGAGTAGGCGCAAAAACATAAGCAACAAGTATAACGTAACAATGTTGTCGCAGAGGAGGTGATAATGTGCATCTGCGGGCTGCACGTGGAGGAGGGGCTGATGGTGCAGTGCGGCGCGGCGCGCTGCGGCGTGTGGCAGCACGCGCGCTGCATGCGCGTGGCCGACCCCGCCGACAGCCACTACTGCCACCACTGCGCGCCGCCGCCGCGCCCCGTCAGTACACTTCTGAAATATGCTATACACTTATGTTCACATCACTATTTCTTTATATTTCGTTTTACACTATTCGTATGTTATTGGGTTATTCAATACCAAGGAATAGTATGAAATAAAAATCAATTTAACGAAATGTGTGTAATGTGAAAAACATTAAAAAATAAAAAATGTAATAGTATAAATTTATTAAATTTTTTTAATACGTCCACCACATGTGCTCAGTCTTACCTAGTAGGGAGTGCCATTTGGTATCCACCTAAAGGTGTTACATAACAATATATAATGAAAAAACAGTCATTAGGCCCATATCGTTCAATTGAGAACTTATGTAATAGGTTGATCGAGAGATACCCTTGGACGACTACACCGAGGAGGGACACCAGTTCTACCTGTCGCTGATGCGCGGAGACCTGCAGGTGCGCCAGGGCGACACCGTGTACGTGTTGCGCGACATCCCCATCGACGAGCAGCGCCCCGACGCCAGCCGGCGCGGCGGCGACAAGGCCGACTCGCCCAAGACCAAGCGCGTGGACAGGAAGAAGCTCAAGAACATCAAAGGGAAGGACAAGGCCGAGGACGCTGGCGCACAATACAAGGTCGGTGTTCCGATTGATTACATTTTTTATTAGTTGAATATACTTGAATATTACTACCGATGAGTCGTCGTATTATGAACATTTTCATATCAACATTCAAAAATAACAAATATACTAAAAAGAATGGGTCCATACATACAACTCGTATCATAGTTGACCTTTTTTACTTGTTTCCGATTTTACAAAAGGTAATGTAAGAAAAAGATAAATACTAAACCGTTTATAAAATAAATAAAAAATAAACGATAAATCTAATCCTGGACTGTATTACTAAACTATAAACTTATATTGATTACCTAAATAATTATTAAATGACGGATAAGTACGCGCCGTACGCTTACTGACCAGAGACGAACTCATCTATTTTATATAAAATAAAATAATATAGCGTAAAGTGCTGACTAAATAAAAAAAAAACTGTACGATCGATGTCCATACAACAAGAAATTACTATTAAGAAAATGAAGTTTATTTGAAAGCAATGAAAAATGAACGCCATGCCTTGCAGTTAAGGTTCAGAATACCTTGGTTAATGTAACTAATTTGTAACTCTTAAGACACGTCTCCTTGCAGGACGGTGAAGTTCGTAAACACACGTACCAGACCATAGGGGAGATCCCCGTGTCCGAACTGGACATATTCCGAGTGGAGCGCCTGTGGAAACACAAGGACACGCAGGAGAGATACGTGTACGGCCACCACTACTTGAGGCCCCACGAAACATTCCACGAACCGACTAGAAAGTAAGGCATTACGAGTAAATAGTCATTGTTTTCATAAAGAGTACAGTATATTGGCTAATTTACCCAGATAAAGTACATTTAACACTATTCCTATCATAAGACACCTTTTAATATTTATACTTGTGATTATTTTATACCTCCTATTTCCTGTTTCTACTGTGGAATGTTAGGAAATTATATTTTTGTAACGATTTTTATTTTAAAACTTAGCAATAGTTACTTTTAAGTTGTAAACATATATTTTGTTATAGATTCTTCCCCAATGAGGTAATGAGAGTGCCTCTATATGAAGCGGTGCCAATTGAACTAGTGATGTCACAATGCTGGGTGATGGATTTGAACACATACTGCAAGGTATGCATCGTTTTACTCGAGATCGAGTTGAGTTTATGAGTAGAGCACTTTCTCTTATTATAGTCTCCTTTGGGATCAGATGTTCGTGTGTGTACAAGGTGACATAAACACGTGTGGGTTGCGCAGGGGCGGCCCGTGGGCGCCATGGAGCAGCACGTGTACATCTGCGAGCTGCGCGTGGACCGCTCGGCGCGCCTGTTCACGCGCGTGTCGCGGCCCAAGTACCCGCTGTGCACCAGGCCCTACGCCTTCCGCCACTTCCCCGCGCGCCTCAAGCTCACGCGCACCTACGCCGTACGTGCCTCCCCGCTCTCTGCCGCCACCTACACTTCACGTCACTTAGATTACTTATACTAAAGGAAAATCTGTGTCTGATTTTGCTTCTCAGTATGTTTGGTTTATTTTATTATTTTGGTTGTTATTTGATATAGAAAAAAATGCAACACTAAATTTATTGGCATTCTATATTGAAATTTTTTCAAGTGTTTTTTTTCTATTGTAGCCACACGAAGTACTACCCGAATATCTTAAAGGCAGGGCCGCAAAGAATTTTGCACCACCGGACAAGATAACTAAGAGCACTTCCGATACGAAGAAGAAGCCGCTACCTACGACCGTCGCTACTACTTCAAAGGTACTTTTAATCGAATATGACTTAAATATTTAGATATAGTCTAATTCTAATTTTAATAACACTTAAAAATTCACTATCAGAACACGGCGTGACACGATTACTTAGACTCTGTTATGCATAAAGTTTATTGAACGAAAAGAGTATACTGTCATATATAGAAGAAATGTATGACAATTGGCGATGGGACAGAAGCTGTCGGCGGCGGCGCGACGCGAGCAGCAGAAGCGGCGCGTGAACGGCATCGCGCGGCGCCTGCTGGCGCGCGGCGGGAAGCGCGCCGCGCTCGACGCGTCGTACCTGCTGGCGCGCGCCGCGCCGCGCCGGCCGCGCGCCCCGCGCGCGCGCGCCTCCTGACGCGCCGCGTGCGCCGCGTGCCGCTGACGGGCGCGCGCGCCCGCCGGCCGCCACGCCGTCGCCGCGCAGGCTCGCGTGCCGCGCTCCCCGACCGCACGCTACCGGGCCGCGACCTCCCCACGATAACAGATTTAGTGTCTATTTTGTTGCTGCTCTCCGCTCTCCGGCTGGACTATTACTTCCGTGAAATTAATACTCAGTGTTTCGTCGCTTGTATTCCATAAATTAAAACTTCGACAAGTAGCATAATAACATTGCAAAAAAATCGTAAGTCTTCGATGCATCCGTTGCGCTCGACCCTGTAAGGGTATCTGTCATGCAATTTGTAACACCAAATCGTAGCTTCCAATTTACATAATGAAATGTAACAATATAGTAATTAGGATAGTGAATAATTACTTTTCCATCGTGACCTAGTATAAATTGTGTAAATCGATGCAAATTTACAATGTAATGAAAACATTAGTTTTGAGATACACGCATACATTCCTCAGTACATGTCGATGCAGGACAATAAAATATATTATGTACGGTCGGCCCCGCGCCGCGGCTCCGTCAATTTCGAGCGTCCGACGGCGTTGAATCTCGAGCAGGTAGTGTATATATTTTTTAATATCATACTTTATGATAAATTTTATATTTTTGTACAAAGTAAGTCGTACACTTTTATTATTTACCGTTTTTCTACGTACCGTTTATTATTGTATTGTTTTCGCTCATACTTCAGTGTCCGTTCTTAATTTATTATATAAGTTATGAGGTCAAAACCTCTTATATCTATTTTTCATCTTACATCAATAGTAATCTCAACTAAGGTATTTTTTTCTAAAAAATTTCTAGATTTTTCTTGTACTTATGCTGGTTGTATCACAGCAAAGTATAACTTGATTTATAGTTACATATATTTTTATATAGGCTAAATATGATTGTTATATCATAACAATGAAATTGTAGGTATAATTAATATTTAACGACCACTGGTGCGAACTGATGTTGAGTGTTGAAAAGATTTAATAAAGGTTAGAGCGGTCGAGTTGTTGGAGGTTGTTAATATAGTAATAATTAATTAATGCTTAAGATTTAACTATCTAACTATATATCTTCCAGTATAGTTAGTTAATTCGTCTGGTCAGTGAAACACAACTACGATTAGTAGTGGTAATGCACTGTGGTATGCCTTATATATCATGTACTAAAATCTCTCTATATTTTTATGTGTTTAGCGCGAGTAAGTTGTATATATTAGATGGTAAGGTGGTTGATTGTTTTATTTATATTATAATAATATATTGGTTACTGTATGGGTGTCGGGAGCCCCAGCGAAGCGTCCGCCGCGGGCGCCGCCTCGGGCGCCGCCGCCCCGTCTGCGTTGTGATCATAGAGAACAAATCGTTTTTGTTTCTAATTTATTTGTACATTACTGTTAGGTTTTTTTTTTCTATTTCTTAAACACCACGAGTTTGATGCGATGGAACTCTTTATTTAACACACACTTTTTTATATATGTATACATTTGCTATTATGCTTTTTACAAGTGTAATAATGCTATTTAAAGTGGAAATTGAATGGAGCTAGGTAGATTAAGAATGTTGATCCCAAAATCTAGTACAAAAGTCCACCGACGTGTCGCGCACGACGTCTCTATGCTTCACATGCTTGTTTAAACAAACTATTTAAATATTATGTATTCGATGGCATCTACGGATTGATAGATTTTATTGCATCAGAGTCTCGCAGTATTAGACAATTCATAGGTAATAAAATATTGTTGAATATTGTAAAGTATAATGAATAAAGAGTTTTAAGTGTTTTACTCACACTGTTCGATTTATTATACGTTTATATATGCACGTGCACGTGCACAAAATATATTCACACATGACTAGCTAGCCAGAATAATACACGGGAAAGGACACCCTCACGATCCAACCGGTCGCCTTCATTGTAATAATAATGACTTCACCAGACTTCACTTCTATGTACTTAATAGATTTCAATAGTCGGATAATGTAAAGTTTATGGCATTAGATGATTCCAGCGCTTTGTGTGTTACAATGTGTTACGTTACGGGTTGTTGCCCAGGTGCAACAGATACAGAATCAGAAATACAAATTTTGGGATCAAAATTTCATTTTGAGTTTTCTGTGAATTGGCATTCAAAAGTGGTTAAATATTTTCATTGACTTGGGTCTCTGTTGCTTTATTATATATATCTTGTTATATCAAAAATATACCTGAGAGGCAGAGGAAAAAAATAGAAAATAGTTCGTCTGAGTTAATGATAACATTCAAGCTGGAGCAGGTTCCAAGTTTATGAAAACTTAAATTATACTTTTGGGAATATTTGTGAATGATTTACATTACGGAGCAGCTTTATTTTGTATTTAGTACTTTGTTTTAAGATGCCATTTGTTGTAACCCATGTTTTAATATTAAATTAAAATGAAAAATAATTCTTGTTTTATTCTAATAAAATGTGTACCTATAATATATAAATTTCACCTTTATTAAGTAGTTAAAACTGATGAAAACAAATGCTTCATCATCAGGCTGTTCACTGATGGGCATATTCCCTCCTGAGGGGTTCCAGCCATTATCTCCACGCTGACATGCGGGTGGAAGATCGCCTGCTGGCGTCCGTTTGTTTTGCTCGCTTACAAATGAGTTGGCAATTTATGACACAATGCGTGTATTGTTGGTAATATTTGTGCAATGACGATGATATAAACAAACACATGAGCATTTAGTTTGTTCTGTCACAGGGACAAATTAATATTCCTCAAACACTATTTGTATTAAAAGATTAATCAATGAACGAAAATAGTTTTGATCTAAGCAAATAGAGGGCGCTGATATCTTTGTAATTTTGCCAAACCATACTGTTACGTGGAAAATATCTCTCTACAGACCTAACGTGTTCTATATTCATTGCTCTCTTCATACAAAAATCACGAAGTTGTACGTTGTACCGACATTAGTAAATGATTAGTATCTTATTATCTAAGTTAATGCAAACGGGACAGCTGATCGCTTTGTCCTGCGTTCGATTTACGAATCGGCTCCTAATGGATTTTCCTAACTTATATATTCTAGTTAAGATTTCTAGTTTTGGCTCTGATTCTGGATTTGTGTCATTGTATTGGTATAGACTCACCATCTTTTCCGTGGTGGGTCGTTAAGATAACTGGAGTAACGTGAAAGTATACTTCAATCCTATGCCAACCTCTTTGTGTATTACAGGCGTCATACTACTTATATTATGTATTTGTAAATGATTTAGTTTAAATTTGTAAATCATTAGATGCAGGTATATTGAAAAGGTATATATATTGCAAGTGATGGAGCTAAATAGTTATACCTACCTACCTACTTAAAATATTACTCCTAATACTAATATTGAATCTATTCCTGCGGTCAAGTATTGTGTGCATTAATCTTCGTCGGTTTGAAGTGCACACACAACCATACGTATGAGTAGGTATATATATTTAAACGTTATCTAGCGCGACTTGGAAAACTTGGAAAGATCTTCACCAGTAATTTTCGGTTTACCGTGACCGTGCAGCCAACGAAGCGCCAAGTTTCCGTAAAGTTCCGTAAGACTAAGTCCTACGGGCACTATGTTTTCTTGCACTTCCCGGACTTTGAGCACGAAGGAAAAGCAGCTTTTTAAACATTCACAAGAAAGACAATTTACTTGAAAGTATACATACATAAATAAATAATTATATATATCTACATAAGCTACTTTATTTTAGCGTTGGTCTCTAGTCGTCTATTGGCGGAGTTTTTTAATTTGTTATTACAGATAGAAAGCGATCTGCTCGGAACTCGTAATTGTAACAGTTTTTACAATTAAGTAGAAATGCAGTTAGTGGGCCGCAAAAGTAGTTCGATTTAGATATTGTTTTGACGTGACAAAACAACGGTACAATGCTCGTGTGGCGGCGATCAATAATATCTAGATTAACATTGACCTTAAATAACAATTTAAGTTTACGGTTTGCGGCCTGTGGTCGACGGCGTCAGGCCCCGCGCGCTGGGGTCACTCGCAATGACAAGACTGATCGCCGTCCGCCCGCATATTTCACTTTATTTCATGATCTACTTGCACCTACCCAAATTGTACCACATATTATTCACACACACAGATAATGACCTACAAATTGTAGATTACGTACATACAATGTACGTATCTGTCTACCGCCATAGAAAAGTATATTTGCTGTATTCTAGAAAGACATCCTTTTATCTTTGTTATATTACGGAAAAATACTTTGTGATAATGTTGACATTAACTAGATCCACAATTTAATGTGATCTTACGTGTGCAGCTAATAAAAATCCCTATTCAAACGTTTTATTGCCTATTACAAAAACTCAGACTAAAAAACGATATACACATGCAGCAGCTGATTAATAATATTAAATCTCACAAGGCAGAAACGACTACATGTTAAATTGCTCTATCCATCCATCTAAATCCATTGGTATGTGGCTATATGGTAAGCATAATACCTACTTTTATACGCTGTTACCAGGTCGCCTAAAGGTCATCGAACTTTTGATATAATGCAGATTTTTATAAAGAAAAATACATTCGAGATCCGGACTCGTTGATATCTTTTAATTTTCACCAAACAGATATACTTAAAATTAAATTAATAATAGGCAATATTTTTTTAAACATACATATTTAGACAGTAAATTGATACAAGTAGTACGTGATCTATTTAAGTATAAAATAAAGAAGTATATTTATATTAGAATACAAAGTAAAACAAAATAGAAATATAGAAGAACTACTTATTACACATACGTAGGTACATAACAATGTACTAAAATCGTAACATTCGATCTGACGAAGCGTTTTGGTGAAGAAATAATGTGCGTGTCGCTGAATCACAGTTGTAAATAGTAATTGTGTAGATATTGTGTGTGAACGGAAGTGTGTGATTGCTCGCAAATAATGCGCCGGGCCGCGTCAAGTTTCCTTACTTGCGGCCATGTACTCCACGGGTACATATGTATGTATATAGGACGTATGTACCTGCATTGAAAACTTGTTGCAATAATTTTACGATGATAAATCAGTTACTCTGTATAATAATTTCGTATTCGTCCCAAATATTTGATGGATTTTTTTATGCACGCTTTAAACGGTTTGTTCAAAATTTTCAATACCTCGTTTAATTTTATACAACGCTTAGTAAAAATTTCTGTTTATTTCAGATACGTTGCGTATATCATTCATTTGTATATGATTAATGTTCTTAGATGTGTTTATTTATTAGCTCAAGATGAGAGGTAAAATACGTTTTTATATACGTGTCAGACAAGGTGGGCGTTACCCAATTATTTCAAATGTGATTGTGATGTGTGGGAACAAATTTTTAGGGCGACATGACTATTAGTCAGGGAACAACTTTTAAAGGATTCCTTATAAATTTTTGTCATGATTTTCATACTTAATTCAAATAACAATCTTAGGTAGTAGGTATATATTGTAACGGAGGTACGTAACTCTTGATATATATCTCTTAGACTAGTTATCAATGAATGTTGGAAACGGAGAGGTCGTGAATATACGCGCACCATGAATCATATTGAGCGCTGTCAATTTCGTAGGCCGGTGTAGTTTGAGCGGTCAGCAGGACGTAATCCCGCGCTATTATTTTGTCAGCATCTACGCAGCGCACTACCCTGCAGCACAAGTCACCGAATGGGACAGCGCGACGCACGTTCAACGAAAACTTCGCGTATACAATTTTACTTGTATTAAAAATATTTGCGAGTTACTTTTCATCGAAATTGTTGTTGTGTTCAACCTCGTGTCTGAATCAGCTGTTCCAAGGCATGAGAAAGTCTTCGAAGCATATACGAGTATATACAAGAAGCACACCACACCAGCGCTTGGCAAACAATTATGTACCAGTAAGTCTGACGTTTTATAACATTCACTGAACACCTTGACAATGTTCTCTCGCCGTTTAGAAATAGAACCTTTTAATCTCTCACGTGTCAGACATTATAACAGCCAGTTGTTTAAATACGTGGTAAAGAGAGAAAAATTGTAATAACACAAACATAAAGTAAGATTGGCACTAAGCTTGTAAACGCGTCTTTGAACGCGAGATTTTGATGTAAACAAAAAATGATTATTTTTTCCTTTTCTTTTTCTTACGAAGTATTATAACAAAGTGGTTTTGTTTCAAATTATATAACATATTTATCTTGGCAATAAAAATATACACTTAAATGTCAATGACATCGTGAAAAGAAAATGTATAGAAAATAAATTTTGTTTCCTAATACAGAATTATATGAGTTAGTTTTTCATTTTGTGTATCAATATCCATGTATGAAGAGATTGATGAATTTGGAATACGTGCAACAGGTCTGTAAGGCCCATTATTTATTTGGCACTTCGCACTCTCTACCTATCTTGTAAGAGAAATGACTTGACGATATAATTTCTCATTTCAATTCATTTGCTCACCGAAATAACTAACAATATACGTAACTTCACGCCTGTAATCCCCGAAGTACCCCTTCGGGGGGCAGAGGAATGCAGAACATTCCCACGATTCACCGGTTACGTTTACGTCCCACTATGTAATAGGTGGTGAGCCTA
>DWEI01006187.1:0-10270 GCA_018245875.1 Mysoria ambigua | reverse complement strand
AACCACTACTAGAAAATCTAAATCAGAAAATTTTGTAGTATTCGAGCGTGGAACTGCCGCTCGGCAGTGGCACCCGCAACCAACACGACCCACGAGGCAGTCAATACCGTTAACAACAAGTATATAAACCACAATATTATTTCCAACGTTTATTTTTCGTTTATCCCTCACAGTATCACTGCGAATATTTTCTGTGACATGGTTTTCATAGTTACGAACACCGAGACAAACAGATGAATACTCAATCTCAAGTACGGATAAGGCAATTGGCCAGTGTCCCCAGAATCGAACCCGGATAGCTTATCGGTAGATCAAATTGATCGCGATACGGTTCATTTGGCGCACGAAATACCTACAGCGGTGAAACAGGGTAATGATTAAAAGCACTTAGTTTAATTGCATAAGTTAATTGTGCTCGATTAATGCGTTTCTTTGAACTTTGTTAACGCGCAGAAAAATTGAGACTTCGTTTGATATGCGTGTTGACTCGAGGCATCTCGACGCTAGCTATCCTTAGTCATAGTTGGTGCGTATATAAGTGCATAACCATAAAAGTACATAGTTCGAGCAATAAAACAGCGACGATCAATAAAATGATTCAGCCTGGACGCGAACCGCAAGCAAACTTTCATTCATAATTTGCATGTTAGGTGCGAACGCAAGTATTACATGCAACAAGGTAATCAGTATTCTCTAAGGTCTCGTAACTGTGCCTAGTACTCGTAATACTTCGTAGCACTTAACATAACAATTGCTAGCTAATTGTGGATGTGCAGTAAGAGCTGAATGTATTAATAACAACAAAAATACGTTATGACGACGCCCTCCACTGAACAAGAGACACTAAATTAAAATCATGAGTAATATAGATACATTATAAGTAACTCGCGACCTTTTGTCCGTCTTCTGTCACAGTGATCAATGTAGAAGAGAAAAGAAGAGTCGAGAAAGCGAGAAAGAAAAGAAAAAGTAATTTTCATGAAATAAAGATAATTATTATTTTTTGTCTTGTTCATTACATTTCGTTATATATTTTTTATGTTATCTTATATTACAGTAGAGCTGAATTAAAAAAATACATTAGATCTTTTACTAATAAAACGGTTGTGCCTTAACGTTTTTTTTAATAAAATATTTATAAAAAGTTTGGTCTGTTCAACTTTACTTGTCTAAACCAGAGAAAGTTTACAAAAAAAACCTACTTGTATGGACAAAGAGTCAAAGAAATAATTATTGATGTTTCAAATTACAAAAATATTTTCAAAATGTTGATCACGCAACATTTTCATATAATGAACATTTTATTACAATAGTTATCACTAGAACGTTGATACCGAAACTAGTGGAATACAGTCAACTTCGGAACATCCTGCTTCCAACAAATTACCAATTTAGATTGGAATATTATCCAGACTCTATGGAGTCTAGTAACTTTGATAGTCGGATTAATTGATGCGATGTTGTTCGACGACGAGTCGAACGAAAACAGAGTGTGAATTTTTCGTAGCTATTACGTTTGTGTTATCATATTATATTTGTGTGATCCTTTTAACGTTTCAGCCAACAAACGATGTTAATAAAATGTATATTTTAGGCTTCCAAATAATAATTTATATGATATAAAGTTTGTTTTACGTATTGAATATCGAATTGATGTAATTTGGTAGAATATTCCTTCATTAGTTTATTATTTTACGGTATCTTACCGATTCCTTTTGTTCGTCTATAATAAATAAGTCCTATAAAATAACTTTTTTGGTGTCCAATTTTGGTAATAAGGATTTTGGTAATAATCCCTTGTTATTTAAATTTATTAATTCATATAATTAAAATAACACATGAGCATTAATAATTATATATAGGTATAGGTTTTTTATTGAAAATAAAAGTTTGATTACACTGCATAAAATTTAACGAATTAATATTTACCTCCCGTTTATAAATTGAATAAATAGTTAATTTTTAAAATGTAAAAACCTCTTAGGTGAGACAAGTAGCATCGTCATTAATATTTTGCAATAATGAATTAAATCAATATATTGCAGAATTAATTCAAACTGTTTAAATAACATGATTCTCTCCTCGAAAACCATCAATCACATAAGTAGCTTATAAAATATTTAGATAGATTTAAAATATTTTATATTTATATCATTTCAAAGACAATCAGTAACACCAATATTTTGAAGATATTCGAGTAACAATTTCATATAAAGGATACTAGCTTCGACGTATTCGTTCAATGTCGGAAAGCCGCAGATCACAGTCACTAATGTTAGTCACAACAAACCTCGCAGCGCGGCGGCGGTCACTCCGGTACACCGAGGAGCGCGGGACGCGGCCGATCGCGCCGGGAGCCGGGACGCGAGTGCGGCGGCGCGCCACCACCGGCGCCCAGCCTCCCTCCACCCCCCTTCGCGTCTGATAACCTGCTACTTCGGAAGTCACCAAACTCAGCCATGAATGTCACCCGACCGACGACGTCGGACTTGTAAGAGAAAATACCATTTATATCCAGAATATCACCAAACAATCTATTCTGTACTGGGTGGCTTGTAACGGTTGTAATACACCCTTAGTGTTAATGAGAGATAGGTATTCACTCAACTATTTCTTATTTAAATGTGCTTGAATGTGAAGAGAAAAATATGACATTTAATTATCAATATAGTTGCAAGGGATCGACTTTAATTCCCTATAAAGTGGTTGTTGCGCTATGCACGACTATGTAATGATCCCACTGCTGGACATGGACCTTCTTAGAAAATGCGAAAAAGGCTATAGTTTTTACAAACCGAGCGCACAATGGCAGATTTCATAAGCCTAAGTAAACATCATGGATAATACTAAGGTGCGAAGGTTTGCTTACGCTGATTTCTTTCACGAGGTCATTAAATTAAATTCACACTAATAATACTTTCTCACTAATACTTTCTCAAATCGAACTTTCAATGATTATTCATGTAAAGCCATGGTGATAAATAAATGAATATTTTTTAGTTTTACGTTGACGGCTCAGACGCTGGATGGACACAACGATGAACTATTTAAGTTTATTCCCGTCAGTGCTCCGCTTTGCTCAGTCATCGACAAGTGTAATAGCTCATTAATGATACTGGACGCTCGCAATTCGTATTGGAACTGTAAACATCTTATATTGTACATAGTAACATTGTTTTCGATGTATGAAATACTACTAATACTACTAATAACACCTTGGGACATCTTCACGGTCCGCGGATCCCAAAATAAGCACCAAGAGACCTTGTGCTATTATGAACCAGAAGGCATGTAAACCTTATGTACACATTTAAATATATATTTATATAGATATTCTTACACCGAGACACAACAAATACTTGAGCCCATCACTTAATTACATATTTAGTTAAGGAAAAACGAAACATATTTTCTGCTTTTTTTTAATACTTCAAAGAATTAATTTGGACATAAAAAAATTATGACTGTAAAAGTGCAAATTAAGTCTGAAGGTTTGGCGATTATTTTTTAATCTATATTATTTATAGGTTTCTGTTTATTTAAAGTTAAGTACATCATAAGAATAAAATACTATTCAGCCGAGCATTATTGAACAAAATATTTTGTAATCAATAGCGGGAAACTGGGGCCCGCCCCATCAAAAGCCGCACAATGATTGAACATAACGATTCGTTGCATCAGACAACCTGTCTGCGTGCAACTGCACAGCGTTGCACAATCCACTCCAGGCACGCATATCGGAACAACCTTTTAATAGTCCAACGCAATATTTCACTTTATTACCGTACGCATTATACACTTCTGGCTACTTGGTTGGGCCGAGGAGTGAGGTAATATTGAACTATCAGGGTATTTAATATAAATGCTCCCTTGCTGGGTTCAATTTAGTCATGATAGAAATGAAGAAATGAAGGATGTGCGAGGATTGCAATATTTGGCGCTGTGTACACTCTGCCTACCACATTAAACGCTTGACATGATGACATAATCATTTTGAACAAGCAGTGTCCAAACTTGCAATCATACAAAGTCACCATTTATTGCACTGTTATATTATTCAGTCGCACACATCGCACAAATTTAATCGAGGCAACATTACAATAATTATCTTGAACTTTAAACAGAACCGAAAAGCGAAGCGTTATAAGAAGCAACTTAGTTATTAACTTTGTCATTAGTTATTAATTTTGGTATTAAGTCGGAACTTGGTCAATCAAGTCCATGATTTCTTACCTGACCCACCGGCAAATGGCACCAAATAACCGACGACATTTTGATAGTTCTTACTATGTAATTATCGTTATCATTATAACTTCGCCTAGCCAGTATTTTTGAGGTAGGTAGAACATTGGACAGCACTTAAAGAAGGGATTTGTTTCTTAATAAAAAGCTCATAATTTTTTTTCATATCACTGCTGGGCAGTTATGATGGAACACGTTGTTTTAGGACGAATCGAAATAGATACGAGTTAGTGACCTCCAAGCGTACAGATTAACATGTCTCTGAAGCGTACAAATTTGGTTCTAGTGGTCACTTAAACAAGTGTAGATCACGTTCGGGGTTGCTAACTATGTGTATTAATTTCAATCTGAAAACACACCGGTGCGATAGGCGCTTCACACTCCTATAGCTCCTCCTTTAAATATATAAATCGCAGCTATACGTCGCAGACAGTAAATTAATAAATTCAGACAAGTACATTTATCATTTTTTAGACAGAGGTCGTTGCACTGCACAATTGAATACTTCTCAGACGGCGAAAATATTTGAAGAAAATCAACGTGACACGAGAGAAATAATATTGGAATGAATTTGAGTGTATATACGTTTTCTACTAGGGCTGCATGCACTTAGCGTATGCATATATGAAAAATAAACATCAGTAAACTATCGAAAGAGTAACGGGTAAAAATAAAATGAAACTATTTTTTATGCAGCCTTTCCAACGATCATCTCCTCACCACCTATACCATAGTGGGACGTAAATGTACCTGATGAAACGTAGAGTGGTACGTACACTATTCCGCTTACCTCTTCAGAGATTACAGGTGTGATGTTACGCTTTGGTGTTACAACTATCTAATGTTTGCACATACAAAACTGTGTGCAGTATCCACCTGTCAATGAGCTGCATACATGACTGCGAGAAGCAGTTCACGTGTTTATCCAGCGATGCGGCCGGCATGCGTCCTGCAACCTGCCGCCGGCCGCCGTGGGAATCCAGTTCGAAAGTGACGAGCGCCACTTTGGCGGTCTGTGTGTATGGAGTAATGAACGGAGAAGTACGTGAGGTCTGCACTGGCAGCGATCTTCGACACGGTGCGCTCTGCTTAGCCCGTGGGTGACTGCCAGTTATAGTATAAGAACAAGTGAGGCATAATAAGTAGGCAGAGGAATGCAGAACACTCGAACGATTCACCAGTTACGTTCCATGTCACCACCTATTCCCACTATGGAATAGGTGGTGATATGGAATAGGTTATTATAATACCATGACGTTCATCTCTTAAAGGTTATGCAGAGTGCAAATTGCACCGACTGCCAAATATCTCTTATACACATATAGACGGACTAGTAGATCGTGTTGGTTGCAAGCTGATTCCAATCGGGAGGTTCTGGGTTCAGATCCCGGCTCGGCCACTGCTGCAGGTCGGGTCATACCGAAAAAGAAACATGAGTCCAGCCGGTACGTACATAATCATGTTTAAAACACAAAAAGATGGCATAAACTTACAATTATGTAGCTTACCAGCCATCTGATAATCAGAACCCAAGTTTCTTGAGTCTAACTTTGGAATCAGATTGCTAAATGTGAAAATGTCTTAAATTATTATTATCAGGGAAAACCACATGCCCAGCTTGGGGATTATGGGCAACACCACCTCTCCGTTGCCTATCTCCATCAGCGGGCGGAGACAGGATACCAGGCAAGCATAACTACAACAATAGCCATAATCAAATAAACATAATACCATAATACCACTGTAATACCCATTGATGTTAATCGTTCAGGAGGTGTAATTTACAGCCTATTAAATCGAACCGGCGTCCACAGCCCACTTCCGGCTATCTCGGCCTGACCAATACCATTAGTTTGCAACGCATTATCCAACATAACCCCGGATTATACTAACATGAATTGCGAAATATATACTAGGTGGCCGTTCACATTAATATTGTGTCGGCCACATTTTAGAGGACAATGAAAAATTATTGCGTAACATCACACCTACTATCCACTAAGAGGTAGGCAGCGGAGTGTAGTACACACCGACATTTCACCAGTTACGTTTACTACCCAGTATGGAATAGGTGGAATCTATCGCCATATACCGGAGATAAATGCAGATATCTAGAAAATGTAAATAAGAAAAATTCTATAGTGCTCGATCTAGGAATTGAACCCAGGACGTCCTGCCACCAATACACGTGATAAATTTTTTAGTAGTTAATTGGTTATTACAGTGTACAAATATTTGATCTACGATATTTGTGAAAAGAGATCCATCCAATATGCGTCAAGTAATCCAGGCACTCATCGAAGCGCTGATGCTCAATAGCATGTTTTATTTTGTTCATTCAGATCCCACTGTTTTTATTGTACTGTGCACAACCTTACAACATTTTCCCATCGAAGCATACGTTTTTATTTAGCCAACAAGTTTTATCTTATTATTATTTTTTAAATACTTATTCTTAATAACAACCGGGTGTGAAAACATTAACACTTTTAACAATCAGGTCCCTCTACCTATCATATATAGGACCGGGCGCGATATGTGATAACAATAATCATATTACATGAGGATAACGGACGCGACGACCGGGTCACAGCTCAAAAAACCAGCAGTAAGCTATCGAGGAACCATCACATCGGGTGTCATACATTTTGATATATCATTTAAAGTCTGGTATCAGCGCGACATTGGCACGACCGTGTCACATAACGTTCAGAGGTCAAGCCGCTTCACCGTAAATTAATATGAAAAAATACATACAAATGTGGGGAAGATAATTATTACTTATTATTACTGTGAATATATTTTATAATACGACGGCAGATCACGGCAAACGGCGTGCCGAGAACCTCGAATGTCAAATAACTCTAACCTTATACAGTATAAGTCACATTTTAAAAAGTTAAATCAACTAGCCGAGCCAAAAAAAAATTATTCGCATCGATCCCTAAAAACCTGTGTAAATTTTTAGTACAAAAAATCTGTTACGTTTTGCGACGGTGTTGGCTCGTCGGCGTAAAAAAAAATTCCCTATAGCGGACTGGACGGCGGGTCGCGACTTAATCCGAGTATTAAGGTCAGCCTTCTTGTAAGTGCCGAAGTTTATCCTTTGAAAGACCTGGATTTCACTGCTACAGCGAGTTTGCTTTTACAAGTTGGTAAAAACTGACGTTTATTGAACGTCGCACTGGGTTGGGTGTTTTGTGACGTGCTATCGGTGGTGACGGCAGATAGTGATGGCAATAAGTGGTGGAAAATTATCACTACTATAATACCACGCCGGGTCCCTTACAGGGAGGACGGAAGGCATCGGGTGACTACATTTAAAGTGAATCATATACATATGTAATTGTACTGTCGCGTCAGTCGAGTGGTCGAGGTCGGGTATCGTATATGATGCCAATAGTAAATTCCCAGTAGCGGAGCGAGTTTAAATTTGTGCCCGCTTACGAGCACAGGCTCACCCTACAGTGTACCACACTTCTCTGCCCCACCCCTCCGAGGAAATACAGGCGTCATGATGGCGTAAAGATAAAAGTGTAGTTAATTTAATCTATTGCTCTAATACTCAACCCAAGGAAATAAAAGTATATGGCAAGTACAATAAAGTTTGTGGCAATTGTCATTAAATACTTTATTAAATGAAATATACATATGACACGTGAGCCTATTGCTATACATCGAACATATATACCGACTCCGAACCACTGTTAGAAAATCTAAATTAGGAAATTTTAGTAGTGCCCGGCCCCGTAATCGCACCCGGGACCTCCTGACCGGCAGTCGTACTTGCAACCAAAATGATCAACGAGGCAGTTACACAATATTTAATAAAATGAATATAAGCACACAAAATCATGAATCCTTATGTCAAATCTATAATGAGCTTGAAAGCGGACATCCTGTCAGAAGACAAAGGGATTCAACCAAAGCCTTCCCACACTAATCTCCGATAGCTCGGGATGGCAGACATCGTACGCTTTGAAACAAAATGAAAATTTCTCACATGTCTGCAGGCCACTGCACATTTCTGTTGCCTTGTTATTCTCCACCTAAATTAGGTCATTGTCATAAAAACATAAATATTTTCATTGCTAATCATCATTATCACTTAATAATAACAGTAACATAACATACAAATCTTGTAACTGCTATCCACCTAAATATTTTGGTGCGAAGTCCAATTTGATAATATTTATCTTTCTTGTCCATTCTTTGTGATGTTTAATATAAGGTCATTTCTGAATGTACATCGTTAATTAGTTTAAATTGATGCGCAAAACGTGATATTCTAATTAAAACTATAACGGCCGAATGTTTACAATGTGACCTTTATTGTTACATCTAATGATAATAAAACTTTCAATAATGTTATACGCGAAATAACAGTTTATTAAAAACAAATTTGAACCTGTACGCTGCAAATGAAATGACAACATGGATATGGAACTTTATGAAGGACATATTGAAAATTGTATTACATTAACTTTAACGTTCAGCTATACAGGTCTTTAGAAGTGTCTTTAGAAGTCTTTAGAAACATCAAGAACGTATTTTTTCTCAACTAGCCACCACATGCGACTTTGTATGCATTTTCTATAATATTACCGATATGTTTTATACACAAAAGAAAATATAGGAAATAATTAAGACAAAAAAATATATATTACCAATTTTGAAAAATCGATAAAATGTTGGAGTTTCTTAAAACTACATTAATTTTAATATAACGTAATTTTTAAGGCAATTTTTTAAAGGATAAAAGAGTATATTATTTATATCGAAGATTAAAGAGAAATGTTCCAATAAGTTTTCTAAAGCAACCCTCTATTTTAGTGGCTTCTATATTAATAGATATATATTATTATTTTGTATAGATATTAATTTTACTAGTTCTTAAATACATTTTACTTCAGTAGAATTAATATATAAGTTCGTATGAAAAGGCTGAGCAATGGAAACTTTGTTATTAAACAACACCGCGATGAAGAAATACTCATTTCACCCGTGAACGCTCAAAGTTAATCCGCACTTTACGAACGCCTCGTGCGGTTGCCACGGATACATTATATCTGTCTCATTTATAAATACGCACACAAGCGATCCGTTGTAATCCCCGAAAGGGATGATAATATCACTGGCAATGTCGTGCAGAGATAACGTTCTAAACAATTTCTCGTTGATCCAAATCTTAATTTACCGCAGCGTGCTCCTTTGTGATTCCGACGCGGATTTGCGTGCGACGTGACGCGGTATTTACACTCACGGAGCGCGGGTGACGGCGTCACGCATACGGGGTGAGGAAGCGCCGACAACAGACAAAGCGTGTCGCCGACGGATAACAGATTGATGGCGTATTAATATCATGTGTGGATTCATATTTTATAAGCTTAAACGACGGCCTTGGAAATATACCGATGTATTAAAACTTGCGTACAATTACGCTTTTAATTTGTGATAGTATTATTAATAAATTTACAATTAAACTCGAAAAGGGTGAATGAAAAATGAAATAAAAAAGCCAAATCGCTATTAAGCGATAGACATTTTACAGCTTTTACAATAGCTAACGAGCGCTTTTCCATTCGAACAAAGGCGTGAATTAACAAAACCATACGCTGCCGGAAATCGTACTCCCCACACAGCTCACCCCTGCTCACCCGCACGTTACGTCACGCGAGCGATGAGCGCTGACACTTGACTGACTCCCTCGTTAATTTGTTACAGAGCACCCCTATACATCCCAATGAATATATACGGACTGATCCATTTACGAGCCGATGAATCAAACGATGCCTCGTTGACTTGCAAATCCATTGCAACTGTCTCTATCTGCGTCTATATGTTATCGATCCGCTCGCTGTCCAGTTACAGCGCGAACCAGAATAATAACAGTTTTCAAAACTGACCTTAGATGATTTAAACAAGTGCCTGCTAGTTTGGCTAAAAACGTAACTTCACGCCTGTAATCCCCGAAGGGGTAGGCAGAGGAATGCAGAACAGTCCCACGATTCACCGGTTACGTTTACGT
>DWEI01006186.1:0-10272 GCA_018245875.1 Mysoria ambigua | reverse complement strand
GTGTGAGTGAGGTCATTTTTCGATGAAATAAGGTATTTATAATGTTTTTTTTAATAAAACATTATCTTTCTGCAACCACCCCTTCACCGAATTTTATACTGTGCCAAATTTCATATTCTTCCGTTCGCGCATCATTCGTAAAAAGGAATCTAAAAGCCGATGCTTCACGTAATAATATATAGATTAATCGTAGCAAGATTATTGTAACAATTGACAAAATATATTCACAAATTACAATTTGCCTGATTTTAAATATTTACTTTCAAAAATAAATGTTTGGTACATTATAATGGTAGTCTTAGAACATTGCAAGGGGTTACATTACGATTTATTAAATAGATTTAATATATATTCAGATATAATCGTAAATAATATTACGATTATATCAGAATTCGATTCATAAAAACGCATCTATATGTTGTTTGGGCCCAGGAAATGTCATGTCACCAGTGACGTTATTTATGGCACTACGATGTGATGACATGTATCATTAGAATGAGAGCAATATCAGTTTAGTATATAATGCGATTTACGACAACAAGTTTTAGTCCATTTATATTTACATGTATAATAGATTCTGAAATAAACTTATTGTTATTGTATAAAGGCAGTAATAAGTGATGCAAAAATATCGTGAATATTGCAATGAGTTTACAAAATAGTGCATCTATTTAAGTACATTGTGGTGTAAATATAATAATTGTTTAATAATTTATAGAAATGGCGTTTTATACCTTTAACAAATTTAAATTAGGGGTTTTGGTGTTGATGGGATTGATTATTTGGCAGCTTCTACGCCTGCTTAACAATCCTCCTACCCCAGAACCGAAGTTATCAGTGGTAAGTATTTTCATAGCTGTTTTCATAAATGTAATATATATTTTTTCATACTGCATACTGTATTTCCAGTCATTATATTTGCGTACATTTATAAATGAATTATATTGCGTTACAATCTCATATTAAATAGCTATTGATTTATTACATTAATAGTAGCTAATGATGTTTTAAAATTATTTTATAACCACTATATTTATATGTATTTACACACACTGAATATTTAATTTTAGGGAGATATAATAGAACTGGAGGATGACAAGTTTAACAAGCACAAAGTGGACAAATTGAAAGTACGAGTATACTATGAGGCCCTATGTCCTGACTCTAAATATTTTTTTACTAAACATTTGAGGCCAGTGACTGAGAAATTGTCAGATTTTCTTAATGTGACATTAGTACCTTACGGGAAAGCTACTGTAAGTGTAATTTTAATTGTTGCAGTAATACTTATTGATATAATTCATATATGTTTTATAAGGACTACTTAAATAGCTTGAGATCTTAACTTTCTTTTTTAAAAAGATGCCAATTGCAGTGGTTTGTGAACCTGACTGCTAAGCCAGGACTGTGAGTTTAATTCCAACTTACAACAAATATTTGTTTTATGATTTGTTTTGTGTTAGATATTAAAAAAAAAATTATAAGAATATATTCATTCATATAAAGACAGGCCCTCTGGAAATCCACTTTGACATTAGAGGGCTGTTGGTTATAATGCCCTGAGAAATTGATTATTGTTATTTATTGACAATGTATAATTTTTTAACATCAAAATATTTGATCACAGACAGAAGAGATCAATGGTCAGTATTATTTCAAATGCCAACATGGAGAAGAAGAGTGCTTTGCGAACAAGATTCATGCTTGTTCCATAGATATAATTGGTGATATGGTTAAGTCTGTGCAGTTTGCAGAATGTATGATTATAGATAATATGGATGCAAAAAAAGCACTAACGAGAGTAAGTATAGCATTGGGCATACTATAGTAGTGAAACAACATCACACCTGTAGTTCCCTAAGAGGTAGACAGAGTAGTTTTTTATACTTCCACAGTTCCCCAGTTACATTTACGCCTCATTCCAGCTTGGGGTAAACCTATTGTCATATACAGGCACAAATTCAAATTCAAAGCCACCTGCAGAAGTTGTAACCATCAGACATCTTATAGTACTGTCTAGGCTTCATGATCAGTAGTTGCACTTTTAACCACTTGAGTAATGAGGTGGTCAATTTAGTCCTCTAGTATACTATTGAAAGCACAGCTAAATGCCCGGTTCGTCTATGGGTACCAGTATAGGTGTTTGTGAGGCTGTGCTCTTATGATTCACAACCCATATGCCCAGCATGGTCATTATATCCATAATACCTTGGGGGAGGCTAATGTCAAGAAGTGGACTGGAGTAGGTTGATGATGATGATATTAATAAACTCGACAATGCATACAGTATATAGAAAGATATGTAATGGAGATTTGGCATTCAGTTTTCTCTGCCTGCTTCATAACACGTACCGGATATGAGATGACTTAATTTTTTTCTACTATTGCTTGTTTGTAGACCTTTGATGAACTTTGAAAATGTGTATACTATGTTTATGTGCCGAGTGAACTTTTCTTAAACGACTATATATTTTGGTATAATATTACTAATTTTATTTGGTTGCAGTGTGCCAAAAAAATGAATGTGAACGCAGAGCCGATCAGTAATTGCAGTGTGAACGAACGTGGCTCTGCCCTGCTGAAGAAATACGGTGACGACACGAACATCTTGAAACCCCACTTCATACCAACCATAACAATTAATGGCTCCAAAGACAACCAGGCTGCTATATTGAAGAACTTCCTTCTACAGATATGTAAATTGATCGACATGCCATTACCTCCACCCTGTTTGTAAGACTATTAATTTTAAACCACATTTATAAACAACATGAAATTCCTTTCTTTTATTACACAAGTAACTGTACATTGTTCATCAAACTTTTGTATAGTTAGTGTCTTATACATATAAAAAGCCTTATATAATATGATCTCTACCCAATTGTATGAATACAAAAGTTCTGACTAAGCATCATATGACTGGGTGAAGTTTATACACATTAAGTTAAATAACTGATTTATTGATTGCTTTGTTGGTCGTGTTGTTTTTATGTGTGATTTCCGATCAAGAGATCATGGATTCAAATGCCGGGTTCACCGCTATAGGATTTTTAATATATGTTTTCTAGTAGTGGATCAAAGTGTGTTTGCCCCTTGGTATCACAATAGAGTGACCACCTAGTTCATTGTGGGACGTAATGATGTTATATCTTACACCTACCTAGTTCATTTAGTAATCTTCAAGCACTGATATAGTGTAAACTGTATTTATAATAAATTAAATAATAATACCTTATTGAGTTAAATTATACTCGTAATATTCATGAGAAAAGACTTGATTATTATCTAAAGATGTTTTCATTTTATTTTAATACATGATTATTTATTTGGAACTTAAAGTAGTAAAAGAAAAATGTTGGAATTGTAATTTTAATTACACATTTCAGGAGCGAGTGCAGTTACATTGTTAGTTTGTATTTGAATCCAAAAAGTGTATATACATACTCAGTTTATTGACTAAATTAAGAACTTGATTGTGGAACTAGTTTTATAATAAATTTCACGGACATCCAACTTTGATAGCTGATCTCACAGGTTTTATATGGGTGATTTCATTATAACACAATGTTGATATATTTATTTATATATATTCAGTTTTACAACTATGTATAAATTTGGCATATATATTTATGTATAGTAAATGTGTACAATCTTTATAATGTGGCCTGTAAAAGAATGATTTCATGTCGTATGCCGTCCGAAGGCAAAATGTACTCAGTTTTTTTTTATCAATAAAATACGACTGAAAATGCCTTTTTCTCCAGAATATTCATATAGTCTGTAATCTCTGACATGAGATTAGATAGTTGTGTTTTGTTATCATGATTTATATGATCCGAATATAGTAAGCTGATGGATTTATTTACGTTGAATTTTTTATGAATTTTTTTTATGAGTTAATATGTTTGGTTGTATGGATATTCTACAAAACATTTTCTTGAAATTTCAATTGTAACGATCCTATACATATCGCACTTCCGATTTTTTATGTCATATACAATATTTGGATGCTATTTTTGACAGATTTTTTTTAGTGAAATTTTATGTTATTTTTTATCCTTAAAGGCTAAGATCAATGATGAGGTTGTAACGCAAGTTGTATTATTTTAAAATATATGTTATTAATTTGTTTTCATTACAAACTAGAAGATTTTTATTAACTTTTATGTTACAGTTGCCATTTGAGGCAAATATTTCTTATAAGGTTCCTATTCATATTAATAAGATTGGTAACGATCTTAGATTAGGTTAGAAACGTAATTTGAGGTCACACTAGCAAAAATAATAGTACTGTTTTAATCTCAAACTAGATTAGCTATACTTACCCATTTACAATTTTATTTGTTGTATTTACTTAACGATTACAGTAAAAAGACATTTTGAATACCCCGAGTTGAAAAAAAAAAACTAGTCTATGATGACATTTTTCTATACCTTTTAAAATATAAATGCAACCGCTAATGTATATAAAAGGTCAGGTTTTTCTTGATATTTTATGTTCTGGTGTTTTTAACTGGCACAGGAACTTGTAAGATTTAAGTTCATTTAGTTTTTTATGATTTGTTTAGTATATCATGTGATCATTAAGTTTGTGAAGACAAGTCAGATTAATAGTACTTTTTTCATTGTTTAATTTAACTTTTAATTACTCTTAACTTTAGTAATTTTCACATTTATAATTGAGATACTCTGCTTTCTTAACATTGCTTACAATAATATTAAGTTAATAATATGTGACCGTTAAGCAAACGTCAAGTAAATATCACATGTAAATATCTGAGGAAAATAAAATGTGTCTTAATGCAATATATAAATATTCCTTTTTATTGATTAAAAAATATTCCTGATTTTTAATGATTAATAAATGGATTTTTATTGATTAATAAATATTCCTTTTTTATTGATTTTCTGAACGTAACTTTATTAATGTATCGTTGATTAGTTGCAAGTTATATTTTAAAACATTCATAGTTTTACAAATTGGTTACTTTATCGTTACGCTAGGGTAGAGTAACGAGTTTTTCGTGTTACTAACGAGTGTCAAATATCACTCCTTTAATATCTGAAGTGCTTCTTCATGCATTATATTAACCAATAGGTGTACCCTTTGTGTAATAAAACGCATCCCATGCAGGGAATTTGCTACGCTAATGTGAACATTTAGTTATTTATAATATATTTACGATAGATGGCGTTAGCTTCTTCAATAGTTAACAAATTGTTCCTACTTGAAATGTTTGGAGTTCGCCTGCCTCGTTGGCTCAGGTTGCAAACGTGACTGCTGATCGTGAGGTCTTGGGTTCAAATTCCGTGGCGAGTACTATAGATTTTCTAGAAGTGGCTCGTAGGTCTGGAATCATCATCTGTGTGTGGCAATAGGCTCAGCCCCACTCCAGGGTGGGACGTAACAGTAACTGGTGGAACGTATTATACTGTTTTGTCTACCACTTCGGTGAGTACAGGCGTGAAGTTATGAAGTTATGATATGACACATTTACCGGAAATAGGATTAAGTATATAACAAAAAATCACCAGTCAACATGAATTAAGAAAGAATTATAATCAACGTCCGGCAACGAAGTTTTATCAAATTACCAGCGTTTAATTAATCATTCCGGATGATTTATGCATTAACTGAGTTATAGAAAAGTAATTACATTATCCTCGTTATAACGTATCCAAATTATCGTGGTAGGCAGGGGCTTCCTAGAATATTTATATATTATTTTAAAGGTTATTATTATTATTAAGATATAATAATATTCACAAGTAATTATGTAGTATAAGGAAAAAATATAATAAACATAATAACAAAAAACATCGGGGTATGGATATGTGCCCGATGCATGGCAACAGGCTCACCATAGTGGGACGTAAACGTAACTTGTGCAACGTGTGAGTGTTCTGCATTCATCTGCCTACCTCTTAGGAAACACACTCACAGGCGTAAAGTTACGTTTTTAATATATTGCTAAGTTAGACATGTGCCACAATTAATTTTACTACTTAATTAAATCAATGTTACAAATTCATTTTGTAAACATTAAAATTATTTCGTGTGAGTTGTTTCACCAAATATGGATTGGCTTTTCCAAAGAACGGGTAATCCATTTAAGGACGCATTAATGCTTTACAAAAGTTTGCATATAATAAATATAAGTTTAACGTGATTTAATAAAATCATATCTACTTTTTTTAAAGTATTCATCACATTAACGGTATGGCTTTTTTGCTGCAATCCATTTTATTGATCATATTACATTCTTTTATATCACATAATTATAATCGAGTTGGTACATATTATACTTATATATCGGCCCAATCAATCATCATGCCCCAGGGAGCCGCTTTCGGTCCCGCGTATTAGCATCTTTCCAATGTCCATGAGTCATCGTCCAAAATAAACAGGGGACTTCAGTCAATTCAATTTAAAACCCAGTCTGACAACGTCCAATTTGCCTTCGTCTAAATGGCTACCTTTGCTCCGAAAACCATTTCAAACACAACAATAAATCTTCTCTGAAATCACGGTCTAATTTCGTAAAAGCCCCGTCTCGCTTTGCTAATTAATATGAATGGCATTTGCATCCGGCTTTTTCTCGCGTCGACCGTTTTCAACTATTGTTTTGCAAAGAATTTATTCCTATTTATACTAGACTGCATCGCACCGGGAAGGTTATTGTGAACGATAAAGCGTCTGTTTTTTTTTATGGAGAAGAAAATATGAATAGCTTTTGCATTCTTGAGACAAGTTGGAGCTTGGAAATTCTTTGTCAATTACGTACCAAATGACAATATCAACATTGTCATTTGATACGTAATTGGCTTAGACTTTCGGCACGCTGTAAATTTGTACAAATAATGTTGTTCGTAGTCGGTATAAGTTGTAAATATTTCTTTGTATTATCAATATAAATTGAATCAATTATTTAATTAAGTGGATTGCTTTAGTCTGATGATTCCTGGCTTTATCACGGTTATATTTGGAAAACATCTTAAATATATTATTATGAAATTATAATATTTATTTTAAAAATTGTAATTATATTATATTTTCCTATGCGTCAATGATCAGATAATTGCTTTAAAATCAACAGTAGATTATCGAAAAATCAATCAACAATAATGTAATTCATTCATTAGTAATGCGTTAGGTATACTTATTTTACGCATATGCATCTTACAACAAAGTTGCCCCGCTGATACCTGCGATTGCCGGCGCGATATATTACAATTTATCAAGCGATGAAAACCTACTAACCCGTCCACCGATTCAGCTTGTTTACGTCGCGCTTGTCCGAGGCCACTTTACAAACCTAGTGGATTTTTATGTTGCCAAAAAAGCATTCATATCCATACGAAATGCATTACGAGCCTTGCCAAAAAAGGGTAGTATTTTACTATTCAATTGTCTATACGGGAATGATTAAATTCTGCGGTCCAGTAAGCACGCAGTATTTTTTTTTTCTAAATTTATTAGATTTAGTTTGTGTCGACAGAATTGTGGCCAGTTTTATCTTTTGAATAGATGGTTTTATCTCTCCAAGTAGAACACTTTTTCATTTTAAACGTGTAGTTTATCTCGTTCAATAGATGGCCGTAGGTTTCAATAGATAGATAATAGCATTGATACCTAAATGATTTGCTATTGCTATTCAGTCTAAATCTATATAATTGTGTAGATACTCATGTTCAGGACAGTAAAACGGTAAAACCTAAAGTACCTATGTATACGTAATCGATAAAAGATGAGGCTTTGGTTTTGAATTTTCAAAAAACGTGGCGTGTCAAAAGTGAACTCAAAAATGTTAATTAAATTAAGTGTCAAAAGTCAACTCAAAAATGTTAACAATAACCGTTTATTTATTAACGTTTGAATTCAAACTTTCCACTTTCCTTAACAAACCGTTTGCTGACTTTAAAATGATTACTTCCGTGTGAGTAGATAGGTACTTTGTCGAACTTCATAGCGTTTGGATTCCTTGAGAAAGTGTCTATCATCAACGTATGGCGTGACGAAAAAAAGGTGTTCACCGGAGAGGTGGCTGTTAAAGGTAACTGTGTAATGTGTACGAGAAAATTCCAGAACAAATTGACTTCATGAATACTAACATCATAGTTGTTGAACATATACGACCTATTATAAACTTACTTTCTAGCTAGCTACCTGCTTTCTGCTATGTCTTAACTTTTAAACATGTACTACCAATCATCAACTTTATATGTAGTTAGATACCTGCCTTCTGCTATGTGTTAACTTTTAAACGTGCACTACCTATTATCAACTTTCTACCTGCCTTCATCTCTTATTGTAATTACTTTCTATAAACATCTCTTAATTGAACGCACGCAAAATGTGATGTCAGACCCGAGCAGACATCGCAAATTTAGCGTCCGTATGTTTATGTGAAGAGACATCCAATTTAGAAACAGGTTGCACACAACGCGGAGCACCCATAGGTATAATATCCGCCGGTGGAGCGCGAATCGTGTAGTCTCATTAAAAGTTTCCTCAGACTGGGCTTGCACGTGTTTTTAATTTTTATCGAGAGCTCTCGTCGTTAGCGGGCGGGGGCTGCAGCGGCTTCGGGCGCTTTGATTGCGGTAATGACGTCTCTCCCGGTCCCCACTATGCTCTCCACTCGCTCTCGTCACTATCTTCAAATTATTATTTCCTTACAAATTAATGCATGGCGTGTTTTTTAATTAAGCGGCTCGGTGTCCCCGTGTGAGATTCTTGTGCAAACGTACGTTCTTACATCAATCTCTTTTAACTCATGTGGTCCACTCTTACAAATTATAAATCTTCTGTAATTTATTTTTTACATACATATGTCTTGTAAACTTTTTAAAGAAATGTACGGTTTTGATAAATTGTGATTTAGTTAAGATTTAACATTGAATGCCTTGTAACTTGCGTTAATCATCAGCAGAAAAAGTATGTATATTGACGTCAGTGCAAACTGTATCTGACCTATACCTATTATATTAGGTACATATGTACAAAAATTGTTTCCCAAATGCATGAATACACTGCGGAATACACGAGATTCAGAATGAGTTTACATGAATCTCTTGAATCGTAACCGAACAAGCTATATGTCGCTCGTGCGTCGCGGTCGTGTTGATCGCTCAGCATCAGCGCGCGACAGCTTGCCCGCAGATTGATATTCACAAGCAACTGATTCGCCGCGGTTCATGGAGCGCATTGATTTTAAAATATAAATCGCATGATTGATTTACAGAAAACATGAATCATTGTTATTAATAGTTAAAGTGATAGTGAATTTACCTATTGATTGAACAGACGTGGATTTTAAAATAAGTCGAGACATTGATTGGCTTTAGTTACACCTATGTATATGCCTTCGTAATTAATGAAATTCACTTTTCGCTATTAATAAATATCGCTTCATCGATAAATAAATCGTTACGCCAGCCTGCCTCGGTGATCGTGTTGGTTGCAAGTGCGTCTGCTGATCGGGAGGTCCTGGGTTCAATGCCCAGGTCGGTCGCTACTGAATTTCTCTAATTAAAATTTGCTAGTAGTGGCTTGAAGTCTAGTTATGTGCCTGGTGTATGGCAAAAGGCTACCTAACCACCTTTTCCCCAATGGGACGTAAACTTAACTGGTGCTACGTGGGAGTGTTGTACATCGCTTTGCCTACCTCTACAGGGATGACGTTATGTAAGAACCATTACGAGGTGGCCAGTGACCAACGGGTGCCATATATATAATTTTATATATATTCACATTCTTTCACGGAAACGACCAAATGTAAATCTAAATTAGTTCCATTCGCTTCTATTTCATTAAAATGCATCGAAGTAATTGTGAGGTTGAAATAATATTAATAGGTTAAATAAAATCATTATTTGTTTCTAACCTAATCGGTGATTCTCTGTGATGACAAGATCAGAGCATAATAGAGCTGTGCCTAGAAAAGTTACGTCACTAATTTAACACGAACTAATGACTATTAACAACCGCAGTGACAGTTTGAATCTTGCGGTCCTGTTCGAAATTGGTAGCAGAAATCCGCAGGCTGCCACTTGTAATACTCTATCGTCCTATCTGGTCGATAATTTTTCTTTAAAAAAAGATGTAAGTACCTACATATAATACCTACAGATAAATTTACACCAGTTCGCTTATACACAAACGTACAAATATTACGCAACTTCTTACAGATGTTGAATGTTTAGTATATTATGTTATGATATAAGCGAAATTCTTGCCGCACGGCGCATGGCTGGTGCATGCAGGCTCGC
>DWEI01006185.1:0-10272 GCA_018245875.1 Mysoria ambigua | reverse complement strand
GTTACGTTTACGTCCCACTATGTAATAGGTGGTGAGCCTATTGCCATGCATCGGGCATATATCCAGACTCCGAACTACTACTAGAAAATCTAAATTAGAAAATTTTGTAGTGTTCGACCGGGAATCGAATTCGGGTCCTCCCGATCGGCAGGCGCACTTGCAACCAACACGACCAACGAGGCAGTCTATTATAATTAAGTGTATTATAATTAATTAGAATTAAGATTAAATGAATCTTTAACTCTATTCCAACTATTCAGCATTCTATTTCATTCGTAACGTAAACGTCGCATCTATAATTAAAGTCTTACAGATTTATAGGTTTAAGAATTCCATTCGCAAATGACCACGCAGCCAGTGACGTCCTAAAATCTGGAATAAATCAAAGGAAGCTGAGACGGCGTTTTCAGTCTTCTCATTTCAACATATTGGATGTTTTTGTGGAATGAGTCTGGAGACCAAAAATGTGTAAGTCCAGTAATGCTTATGTCTGATTTGAAACATAAGTTTGCTATTTTTTTAAATAGGCTATGACATAGCACGATTAAAAACATGGTAGCAAAATTGAACCTTTAAAATTTTCTACTTAAATATAGTGTAGAATATCCCTAAGAGAAATATAGATAATTTTGTACAAAATAAACATGTTTCTGAAGTTCAACGTAGAAACGAAAAAGCATTGGAGACCAGATAAAAAGACTTAGATATTTTTTCTGGGGAATATGTGGTTTTTAAATATTCAAAGTGCTGTAAAGAGCTGTAGGTCTTTTCGTCTGATCTCGTGAAATGACGGCAGCGATTGGAGTAAATGTTAAAACAAAATAAAACGCAACAAACAAAGTGACTATAATTTTTGTGGTCCATGGACGATCATCATTATCAGCATTCGGAGGATTCGGAAGCAGCAGGGGGCTGCTTTCCTTTGTCGGCACCGCTGATTTCGCTCCTGATCATCCTTATTCATCTTCAATACGTCAGACCACTTGGTAGTGGGGCGACCTATGGTCCTCTTACCGAGACGTTATCGCCATTCGATGCCGTTCAGGCCCTGTCGTCGTGGCGTGTCCTTTGCCACTTCAACTCGCCCTTTTGACAGCTGCGTACGATCAGTGACTTAAGAATCGACTTGACCGAATTTACGTATTATAAATATGATACCCAGACATCTAAAACCATTTTTCGGCTGTTCAAGGTATTTTTAGGTGTTTGGGCTGTCCCATTGTTGCATATTATGATGGTACCAATGACAAAAGTAAAAAATTATTGTTACGAAATATGAGAATTGAGTTTCAATATTTGGGTAGCATCCAAATCAAGAAACAATTTTCATCAGAAATTCATTTTCAAATATATTTGATTGAATTATATTATGACATTGGAGGTCTGGAAAATAAAGCCCCTTGGCAAAGCAATAAAATTGTACACATTCAATTATTACAGATCTCAATTCAACAGTTTTAAAAATAAATACTTCAATAGTTTCTGGATATTCGTAAAAAACATTTACAGGTTACGCATCCCTGATACAAAAAAATGGTATTCTGGTTAAAAAAATAGCTGGAATAAATTCTACTAAAGAGAGCTCATAGATAATAGAAACACGATGTTTTTATGAAACAATTAACAAAAAAATGGCCGACAAATGTTAAGGAATTTGCTAGGGTTATTACATCTGCGTTGTGATGATTGAATAATGTTCATTAGACTTGACTTGGTGGTATCACTATATTAACATGTTAATATTTTGTTCCAGGATTACAGCATGATGGTACGATTTGTTACCTTTACAATAAAAACGTACTTCGAATGAAGTAAGAATAATGATTTACAACCAATATTATATGGTAAATGTAACTGTTATGTCAGTTTCAACAAAATGGATTTTTGGCTATAAAATGGTTTAAACCCACTTACATATCATGTAAAGTGAAAACGTCATGACAGTAGAGGTAATAATAGTTAATTTTAAAAATGAAAAACTTAACTTCACACCGAAGCGAGTTCGCGCGCGCGGTATTTCTGTGGAAGTTTCTCGAATTCACGGTCACGAAGCCGCTATGCATACTTGATGAAGTGCAGACCAAATGAAAATGTGTAATGGTGTAAATCTTTGTCAACTTTATATATTACAAGGCCTTTATAGTTGATACTGTTAACTTGTTTTTATTGCGATAAATTAAATTTAAAATTTTTTATTGTTATTATTTCGTCACGCTTGGTCCTTTACGAAGTAGACAGCGAGAACGGATTGTCAAACATATTCTTAAAGACCTGCTGTCTTACATCAATCTTTTCATACATATGCTGCGGAAAATGCTGACCCACTCATCAGTTCATATCTGATCTATTTGATGAAGATAAACTCCTGGTTTCCCTCGGCACTGTCATTGGGCAATGTATTTTATAATTCAAAACTATATGTTTATGTAGCTTTCTATGTTGAAGCTTTTATACGAAATAAAGTCATACTCATTGACACTAATAACAGACAATAGAATTAAATATGTATTCAGATTAACAAAGTTATTGGGAATTAATAACAGAAGTAGCTAAGTCGTTCACCCGAGACATTCAGTTAGATAATTGTTAATTAATTTACACAGAGTCATTAGACATTGCACGCTTAGGTTTCTTGAGTTTGCGAAATTATTTGCGTAGTAAGGTTAAGTAGCTCTCGTACAAAGATAAATAAAGTCACGATAAGGTCATGCGGGTGACCCGTTTGTCTTTTATATTGTTCTTTGTGTCTAATCAGTATTGCGAGATATGGTAGACTATGATTTGGTTTATTCAGAACATCCTATCGCGCCTGTAATCCCCAAAGTGGTAGGTAGAGCTGTGTCGTTAATGCTCCAACATCTGTTTTGATTTAGAGCCACTACTAGAAATTTTCATACAAAATGTCTATTTTCAATTTCAACATATTATAACACCTAATTAACATACCCAACGGGTGAACAGCCCTGTAACAATAATATTTTAGGCGACCGTCGTACCGCTGTAATACTAGGTACTATACTAGCATGTAATTTGTGGAAACAATGTACTTACCGATTACGTCAGAATAATGTTTGTATGGGATATGTAAGCTATATCTACAGATCTACGAGTAGCTTGTGCAGTTTTTATGTCAACATTCAGATTCATCATCTTCATCATCCGCTGGACATGTTCCACTCCTCTCTATCGTCAGCTCATCCCACAGCACATCCAGCCACTGCTAGCTACTTTGCGTATTTCTCCCCTCCATCTGGCTTTTTGTTTGATGGTGATTTGGAATGAAATTGGTTAAGCTTTTATTTGCATGCCAACTAAAATATTATAAGCTGAAAACACAAAATGTGTATTGTTTTGCGAAACGAGCGCGCTGGGGCCGCTTGGCGGGCCGTTAGTGAAATTGAGTCGTCTGCGTGGATTGCGTCGATCAGCTTCATGTCTTTGTCCGCTGTACCCGTCTGTGTCTGGGTTAAGGCTGCCCACGGCTGGGCGAAGTAGCGGTGATATGGACACGTCTACGTCCAGCCGCGGGTGTATAAATGTTATATGTCACAATATATATAGTTGGACATTATTATCCGACTATCATTACGACCCTGCGAGGGGCTCCATACATTTGGAACTCCCAAATGTACTCTGAATAAAATATTACCTAAGTACAACACTACGCAAGATGCGCAGCTCGAAAAGACTCAAGTGCTGAATTTTGGGAATTTAAAAGGTATTCCATATATTTGTCAGTCAAAAGACGCCGTAACCAGAACGTGTATAAAGAGAAAAGAGAATGATGTAGAAACACGTCAGATCTTGGAAGATTGATATATTTGGCGTCCTGTGGTCCCTGTATCTAAGGGCTATGACATGAACATATGACGATAATATTTGTTATTCAACGACACATGATAATTCTTATAATATCTGTTCCATCGTTACACGGTCTTGAACGCCATTTTCACCCTTTTAGGGACACAAAAATGAAACTATACTTCATTGTCATCTTTATTCACAGCTGTATAAAATGTACGATGTTTCATGAGAGCTTGAGTAACTTTTGAGCGGAGCGCTTCGTACAAACTGCACATTTAAAAATATTTTTTTTGAATGTAGAACTAAGAAAAAGAAACGTACAACTGTAAATCCTAAAAAAAATGTAACTTCACGCCTGTAACTCCCGAAGAGGTAGGCAGAGGAATGCAGAACAATCCCACGTTTCACCAGTTACGTTTAGGTCCCACTATGAAATAGGTGGTGAGCCTATTGCCATGCATCGAGCACTATCCAATCTCTGACCCACTACTAGAACTCTAATTTATATCTTCTAGTAAAAAAAAATCTAATTAGAAAATTTTGTAGTCTTCGACTCGGGAATCGAACCCTGGACCTCCCGATCGGCAATCGCACTTGCAACCAACACTACCAATTACGGCAGTGATTTAGTCAAATTCTTATTTTATTAACTAGTTTAGTGTATTGAAAGATCAGACTTAGAACATATTTATTTATTTATTGAACATAGAACAAACAAAAACGAAAGTGTGTTAGACAATACCAATGATAACTACGACACGCGTTCGGCGATAAGAAACGAGTGACCTACTGACTACTAACGTACATTCATACGAGATATAGAATTTACATACCCACTTGAGCGGCTGTATTGTGAGTGACACGATACTTATACACAAGAAATGGCAGCCCAATCGCCTAGATGGTGACACCGTCACCTAGATGGAAGCACCGTCGCCTTTCGCAGGGCTGTGATGGCAGTAACGTGTCTTTATTAACATAATATATTAGTATTGCACACACAACACTTACAGGAACACAAAAATAAAAGATGTTTCTCTAACGTCGTCGCCGAATACAAGCCGTCTGTACAAATCGAGCCAATACTAAGAGTAATGTTAGTGCCGGCACTCGATGCCTCACCGTATTGTCTTGTTCTACTCTTGATATATCTTTTAATATCATATATTGAATATTACGTGACAATACAATTCGATAAAATCATTTTAGAGAATAAATTTTTAGAATGAAAATATATATTGAAAAATAATTAATGACACCTAATAATGAAATATATATGTATATAAAGAATATTTATCATACAATTTAGAATAATTAGTGGTGTCGGAATCCGAACTCCATGATGACATGAAATAGGGTTTGATTTGTGGTTTAGTTATGATACAAATGACGTCTGATGTCTTAAAAAGGATCGGTACATATGTTTTCAGATTCTAGCGCTATTAGGGACCTACGGGTTTGAATTTGTTGGTATAGTATTAATCCTTAACGTGGCCTTACTTAGTTATTATCTTTGTAATTATATATATAATTTGTAAATAAAACCATGATAAGGAAGCGAGTACGTCTTGGAGTACTATGTATTTAAAAATAATTATTATGAAAATGGCCGTGGTCATTTTATAATTTCCGTTCAATTAACTGACAAAAACTTAAGCACATATAATTAATTTTATTTTGTATCATTATCATTATCATCATTAGCATACATTATTTCGATGATGGACATAGGCCTCTCTCAAAGAGTACCATGTCGTCTCTGGTTGGCTACTTTCAGCCGCATTGTTTTCAAAATTTATTTACTTACATTTAATTAGTGCTAACATTATTAAAAGAAACAAAATCACCACACAAAGTCCATAACCCGTTAAATGTGTACAAAACCAAATCAACGGTCCGGCGAGACCGAAATAGGTCTATATTAAGGCGAGAATATAAATTCTCTTTATTAGGAGGGTTCTAATAAAGTCTGCTAGGCAAAAATAGTGGTTGGCCGCAAAGACCCCAGGGATGGAACGTAATAGAAACGGCCTACCCGCATTAAAGGGTTAACAGTGTCCTGTTTACTAGAAAACATTTCAATTTGACGGATTTCGTAATATATAGGGGTTTTAGGTGTTGAAAGCTTAATGGCAACTGTAGGATAATTGGCTCGAGTTATGTTTGGTTTTAATATTTTATAGCATGTTACTATGTGAAAATACAACACATATAATTCAAATGAAAATTTTTGAAAAGATTACTTTTATATCACAATATTGCCAGACACGGCACTTTACATTCTCACTACCGTCTCGGTTGTCTTTGCATAACTGGAGACACTTGGCGCTAACGACATCATAATGATACAATGCATCGTCTTTGAAATAAATTTTAGATCGCACTAACATTTTCCGACAAGGTTTAAAGCGTGTCATCTTTTCTAGATGACAAGGATAGAGTCAAATAAAGGACATATAATTATTAGCGCTTTAAATTTTCAAGACGTGCCCAAGTTTCCGTTGTTGTGAAGACGGACGGCGTACCTCCAGCGGATTGTTTCCGAAGTGCTTTTGATTCGCAATAACTAAGCCCGCGCTGTGACACGCCCGCTGCCCCTGACATGTCGCTGCACTGAGGCGCTGGACACACTGATGACACCAAGATTATCTAAATTGTTATTGTCTTCAATTTATTACTTGAAATTTTTACATCTTCTTTTTAATATGCCGCTTGGTAAACAAGACTGCAACCATAGGACCACGACCATTGGTCCAGGAGCACAGGATTAGGACCACAGGACCAAGACCACAAGACTAGGACTACTGGACTAGGACTACAAGACCAGAACAACAAGACCAGGATAACAGGTTCGGCTTAGGGTAGTATATATTTTATTAAAGACTGAAACGGCACAAGACTATTTTTTCTGATCTCAGACAAAATAATAAATAAAGACGTTTTCTCTAATAAAATATTTGAACCTGAGCTAAAGTTCGTTTTTGTTTTCAAAACGAATCACAGATTGAAATCGTAAGTAGAATCTATAACAATTAGATGCAATTTTAAAATATTATACATAATTATTTAAATATAAAGTACGAAAAAGTGATCTCTATGTACTAAGCCTTAGTTGGTGGGAAGAAGACAAGAATCCGGCGCATACTACGTAAGTGGCAGTGTCGGGAGCAGCTCTCGCTCTGATAATTAACCGACTCCACCAATTGTGTACGAGAATTGTCATATTTTCATCTCGTTTTACCATTGTACACTATAATCATGGATGTTCAGAGACAAAACTAAAAACAAACCGTTCGAAAACTAAAAAACAGAACAAAAATGTTCTCGAAGTAAACTGTTTGAGATATTTCTAAATATAAATTATTCATATTCAGCTACGAAATTGTATTATGACATTTATTGTAACAAATTATAATAGAAGCTGTCCAAAATTTTAATTAGTTGTGTATGAAACGAAGCTTCGAATGTTAAAAAAGCATTATAATTCTTAATCCTTTATCATTCTACTGTTAAACATTGCTCCATGGCCAGAATAAACTAAGGGCCTACTATACCAGGGTGGTCCAGTGTAAGCTGTCAGACTTAGCACGCATTGGAAACCATCTTTATCTTGAACTTGTAATGAATTATATATATATACGCTTTAAAATAATGGTAATAGAACGCAATGTTGGTAAACTTTTAATAACATTTGCTGGTGTTATTCTTTTAAAAAAAACTAATTATCGAAATTATAAGTGATCTAAATGTAACATCCAGCCTGTAATCTTCATAGAGGTAGACAGACGAGGGTAGAGCACTCCCATGTTTCAATAGTTAACTTTACGTCCCACAGTAGGTGGTGAGTATATTTCCATACACGGAGCATAATTCCAGACTCCTAGCCACTACTAAAAAGTCACAAAAACTCCTTAGTCCCTGTTCCGGGATTTGAACCTGTGGTGGTTTATTGCAATTGTAAGAAAATATTGGTATTAGCAATATCGTCTAACATCTATATACATATGTTATATGTATTACATATTAGTAAGATCAAATAATACCCGGAACAACATGAGTTTTACTTAATGTTTTATAAGGCGGTATGTCGTAGCTAACTCGAATTCGGCCAGTCTGGTATTATAATACGAGAGCTGTGGAACAAGACCCGTCAAATAGTGACACGAAATCAGGAGGAAAAAGAAGATAATGATAATCGTTTAGTTACTTCGAACCGCTATACATTTAACGTGCAAAAATTTAAATAAACCAAAAACATGTATTAATAAAGTTTCACAAAAATCTCGCTGATTCGTAGCTACATAGTCAATTGGCGTTATACGATCAAATACACAAATCATAACCGTATTTATTCGAGACCAGGCGTCGTCGATCGGGCAATTTGTATTTCGTCGCCGACACATTCATAAACCGTCTCATTATATGAATTACGGAAATTCACATTCGCTGAATGTTTATTGGCGCTCGCTTACGAATATTGAAACACGGCTGTGAGGTCATGTATTACATATATTGTACGTGGTTTCGATTGAAACCAAAGAGAATGCTTTATATTTTATAAACACGTTATTATTATTGTATATTTAGTGCGGTCTTTTATGTGGTAGACAGAGAGCAACGACTGCCAAATATATTCACCCTTACCATCGTACTGTGCTTGTTCGATATCTATTTATTGCTCAATTAATACATCCATGCTGGTTACGAAGAGTTTTGACTTACCGTTCAACCAATATATAACCAATTTTATCATTATTATCGTCAGTTTTGCCTATTGCTGTGCACTTCTACTACTGTACATGGATTTTCACACTAGGCATGCCGGTTAAGGACAGAGCACACCTTCCCGTACTGCCTATAACGCTGCTGACACTAGGCGACCAGGGCCTTTAGCTCTGCCTAGACAAGGCGTACGGACCGTGAACTACCAGCGATCTATTCTGTGTGTATTAAATTTTATTAAACTGCAGTCAGAATGTTGTTCTAATCGTCATATCGATACGAATGTGCCCCACCATGTATATATATGGAACTAGTCTTATTTATTGAATTACAATTTGCAGAACCAATTATGCTGTAAATCAGTTTCGTGAATGTATAAACTCTTGAAACCTTATTTGATTATGACAGTTTTGTTCTTAGAGTATTGTCTGGTGTGTTATGAAACTGTAAAGCCTAGGGTATTTTCAAAATTATTGATTATTAATGTTATTAATCATTGTGTACATAGTTTTGCTTGTCTAAAAATTGTATTTTTATATCTTAAATTTTTGGACTTATTTCTTAAGCCCCGTTTGAAGAAAGTTACAAAGATCCAAGAGGACCGACCACTACTAGTACGCGTTAATTTCTCGTTTGCTACTGTTTTCACCAACAGTTCACGCCTGCTATGAACAATATGAGTTCCTTCTATCCCAAATAGAGCGAGTAATAATACGAATTCATTCTCTCCTAAATAAAGGGAATTGAAATTGAATTATTGTATTGTAATATCCGCAGACCTCCGAGTCGCAGATCAGACATCGGCAGTTATTCCGGCGATCCCTCCATAAAGCTACAGTTTGTGTGGATTCCGACAATTCTCATTCGCAAAATGTTTATTAACCGTACCGTGTTAATATAGGAATACAGTCACGTTTGCGAAGTGGGGTAAGGTTGTTTATACGATAAGGCCAAATAAATATACAGTAGCTTAAGATTTATGTTGATTAAAATCGTTATATTCATAATAAAAAAAGTTATCCACCCTTATCAGTGTTCCACTGTAAGCATCGTCGTTATTTCTTTTCTCGTACACTTTAAGGCTCTATCCCATAGGAATAAGGCACAGGAACAGAAAACAATTTGGTTTTGATATTTCCACTGGATTTTAAAAAAAATCGGCGAAGGAATAAGTGTACGATTAATGTGTATATTCGATCCGTAGTTTTTTTTATAATAAGGAAGTAGAGGACAGGCATGCAGTCCACTTGATGATAAGTGGCTACTGCCGCCCTTGGACATCTGAGATCAGCCCCAGATAAGTCAACCACGGATGCGCCTCTACCCCTGAGGATTAAGCTGGAATGCCTCGAAAAAGTATGTCTCCCTTACCACACCCTTCAAACTGGAACACAGCAGTGTTGAACGCTGCTGTTATAAGGCAGAAATAGGTGTGGCGGTGGTGCTGCCGAAGTCGAACCTCAGAGTGTTCTACCACCAATGAATTACAGAGAATAAATGGTTCATCCTAAGATCCCCCCAAGAAGAGTAGGTGTATGATAATAGAATAGAGCATAAATGCTGCAGTTACAAAATGAAAAAAAAGTGGTAGAACAATTGTTCGTAGTCATCAAAAATATTAATCCATTACCGAAGTGATCTTTATCCAAAATGAAATATGTATCGTGCCATACGTCTGCCACACATTCCTCGGAGCTTGACAAAGTACAGAAAAAAATCATTTATGATCAGATCGGCAGCTTACGT
>DWEI01006184.1:0-10272 GCA_018245875.1 Mysoria ambigua | reverse complement strand
ATGTCTATAGGCGGCAGTAGCCACTTACCATCAGGTGGATTGCATGCCTGTCCTCTACTTCCTTATTATAAAAAAAATAGATGACAAATTAGTATTACATTGGAAACAGGGAACCGTGAATGAGATTGGTAATATACTTAGCACGATTAGCAGGTGCATACGATTGTATGTTAACACTAATTAGTACCACGTACTCGTAACATCACACATGTAATCCTCAAAGTAGTAGGCAGAAGAATTCAGTACACGTTTCACAAGTCACCTCATACGACCCGTTATGGAACAGATGGCGAACCTGTTGCCATACACCAGCCGCTCCACAATATCGAGTTAGAAAAACACAGTGGTACCCGACTTGAAATCGATCCCTCAATCGGTGTCGGCTAGCAGTCACGCTCGAGACCATTCGACCAACGAAGCAATGGATATGACTAATTAATGAACTAATCCAAGTTCTCCAAGAAGCCATTGCTACTCCTGAAAACTGAGACAGCCAGTCTAGAAGCTGTATTAACTATCTCCTTCAGACGGCGACAGTAATTGTTACAGTAAAGATTGCTTCACGTTAGACGTAACTAAGGTGTGGTATGTGTGGCTATCTATACCCAGACATTCTACCAAACTATAAAGATCAGATTAACATCTGACAACTAGCACATTATATTTCACTCTCTACAAATTCTTAATAATTCATCGTGATACAGAACAGTACTCCCCCAATTGAGCGTGAGACGCTCCAGAAATAGAAGATCCGTGGATAACAGGCGCAAAATTTTTAACAGCAACAAATCACTTGACCGCCAAGAGTCCTACAACGATCGAAAAAGTCGGATAAAGACAAGAATCCCCTTTATTGGTACGAATCTGAAAAGCCGAGTCGAAACGCTTTGTTCACTTGAGTGCCGTCTTTCCACGAGACTTAATACTGAAGTAGAAAATTAAGACTCCTTTTAATTCTTTACATCCACTTTTATACGATCTATGTAGTAAGTTATGCGAATAAGCTTAGCACGCTATCGCTCATATTATCATTATATCAATATGGAGATAATCCCTATGTTATATGCATATTTATATAATAACGTAACTTCACGCCTGTAATCCCCGAAGAAGTAGGCAGAGGAATGCAGAACACTACCACGTTTCACCGGTTACGTTTACGTCCGACTATGTAATAAGTAAATCAAAGTAACGTTTCGACAAATATATTGTTTTGACACGTTTCGACCAATATGGCCGACCGTAAATTGTCTTCGTCGTAAAGAGATTCCGAGATTTACGAGTTTCGAGCCAACTCTGCTGATTGATATTGGCTCAGAAGGTTATTTACTATGACCAATGTAACAGTACATATGTATGATATGGCCTCATAACAAGAAATACAGTATTCGCAAGATAGCGCTATCGTAAAAACACTCCTATTTTATTATGATCTGATCTCTATCTCAAATCAAACAAGTATGTATTTTTCTACTACAAAGGTTCACAATAACATAATAAAAGACAACAACTCGTTAAAACATTACGACACATAAGACAACTGAATAATACAATAGAAACTAAGTAAACATAGAAACGAAATATGTAATAAGGAAGTTATTTATTTTATCGAAACGAATTATTCGCTTAAAATTGTGATTAAATTCGAAGGCTATTAATATTAACACAGACTTTTTGCATATTTCATTGCAAATTCGAATACAATATTTATTTGATGATACATGTATTTTATATAAAAAAAATATTGAACCGTCTTATTATGATGCTAAATTCTGTAATCTGTCGTAGATAATGTATTCACCTTTATTGTAAATAGATGGCGCCACACGTTATTTAATTCACTAATTTCCGAACACTCAAAATTATACACAACTTACGTGTAAACTCTGATTCAAAACAGCTAAATAAGTTTCATCGATTAGACATCCATCCTTATCAGAACCTCAACACGAATCAAACATTATTGTAGTCCCTGTTATAAAAATAGTTAAGTTTTCATTATACCAAGAATATTGTCTAGTACGAGGTCTAATATTGCGTTTACGAGGTCTCTATATGGATCGTAAACGGCGTTGGCACCTATTCCGTGTCAATGCAGGTTATAGCCATACTCGTAACTCGTTAGACTTTTACTGCATAAATGCAGTAAATTGAAGCGCTCCTGGATTGTAACGTGATGGTATACGACAAACGATTTGTGTAGTGAACAAAACCACTCTGCGACAAATTACCGCCTATACAATGTCCATATTTTGAGATTTTATCCAGTCGGTCCCGATTTTTGTCGTAGACTAGCCGTCGTTAAAATTCTCAGCGAATATGTCCATTAAATTTTAATGGCATCTAATTTTAAACCTGTTGTTTACGTCCTACCAGTGATCGACATCAATAGAAAGGGTGAATGGTGAATTTATAAAAGCCAAACGCTATGTGATAATTTTTTTCGTCAACTAATCGTGAATGTTCAATACTATTCCGATTCTATTCTAGTTCTTATGTTGGACGTCCGCGAAGTATGACAAGTACATCACGAGTATATGCCGGTCGTAAATTGTCCGTTTATTCTAGTCACCGATAAAAGTAAACATGTCACCAATATCCTTCTAGGTACCACAACCCGTTATATCTTAGTACTATGTTTATTATTAGTATTCGTTAACTTAAAGACTAACCGTCGTAAAATCTACTTTCCCTCAGGATACTGAAATTTTAAAGAAAGAATCTAAGATCACCTTAGTACTAATGCGTATATAAATGTTGGGTCATGTTTAAATGTGGGTTCTTACAGAAATTTACTGGTTACTTTTTTATATGAGTCTATGAATTTGACTCGCATACGATATTATTTACACTTTACGCTCTGCCAATAACCTGTATTTTATTCGACATTTATGACGATTCTTACATCTTAAAAATGAATATAAGACCTCCCGGTAATATTATTACAGTAACGACGATGTTATCAACCGTAAGTAAACCACTCTTACAACCGTATATAATACTTCCTTAATATAATCATAACATCATCAGCTGTATCATACAACTATTGGATACGAGTTACTCCTTGCAGTAGACCATAAACGACTCAGTATCATAACCGAGGTCATCACACACTTTAGACAAATCCGGGGCGTGCAGATTTCCTAACATCATTATCATTCACGAGAACTATAAGACATTTTTGCGATGATGAATTATATGAAATGATGTGTATAAATATTATTTACACATATTATATGTATTTCTTCGGAGATTCACCCAGCTAAGGTATCGTTGCACAGAATATCCCGAGATATCCATTCGCAGAAAAATTCCACCAACCGACGCTCGCGCCAAATGCAAATTCAATCCAGTAGGAATTTATATTGGAACTTATTTTCAGTTGTGCCCCAATACACGTTGAGCGCGATCTGAATAACTATTGGGTATCGATATTTTAAATCGCATTTTAAATCGAATGCAATAAACATCTTACACTTCCCATGCGAATACTTGTCAGCGAAATTCACAGTTTGAGTAGGTTAAAAAATATTTTAATTTCTTAATATTTATGGATGTAGCATGTATATTTATGGATGTGTAGCAAATATTGAATTTGGCGTCATTCATTACAAAAATGTAAAGTCACGTCTGTAATCCGCGAAGAGAGGCGCGGGAGTTCAGTACAGTACCACTGTGGAATACGAGGTATCGTCACACATCGCGCACATATCCTAGCCATTACTAGACAACTTAGTACAATCTAATACTTCCCGTCTCGTGATTTGAATCTGGGTCCTCTCGATCGGTAGTTGTTCTCGCAACCAACACTATCAGGCGCAGTCATCAATTCATTGTATTACATTGCGTAAAATAAACGTTTTTTACATATTTAACAAAAATAATGCATAACAGTAATAATATATCGTCTTCAATTCTTGAACAGTAACAGGTTCAATACACGTTTGGTCTCCAAGACGCGTGAGGTCTGCCAACTCGTAGTTGGGCAGCGTGGCAGGCTATGATCTTAACCCTGTCATTCTGAAAGGATATCCAGGTCCCAACAATGGAACTATAAAAAGGGTTGAAAAAAGCACGCTTCATAGATATGGATTTTAAACAATATACCGAGCTATGATAAACGAATTTGATTCTCAGCATTCAATCATTCGACTGGTCATTTGATTCACTGTTCAATGACCCTGCCTATCGAGCCAAGGTTTATGTGCTCGATTCCCGTTCAGCACAAAATCAGGGTGTAAAACTGTTTATGTACCTGCTCGTTACAATACAAGCTCGCCCTAACGTGGCATCAACCTAAGCGGTTGTGTATAAATAGGTCTAATATATTAGTATTATTATACAGTTACGTATTATATAAAAATACAAAGATTGTACGGAAACCTTACTGCCGCAGATAACGGGGCAATAACAAACTTTAATATCGAATATATCGGGCGCATCGATAAAGTCCAATGTGACACAAATGATTGATGAAACTCATTTATCGTGGACTACAGTTAATCCGAGTACCGTACGTTTAAACGAAAACAAAGGTTTTTTATAAAAAAAAAATCGCACCCCGATAAACATGTTTATGAGGGTAAGATCACATGTAGTGTAATGTATGCGGGGCCCATTATTTCAAAACGGCGACGAGATCAAATAGTCTCCAATTTATCTATTTATTCTGCATCCCATTTCACACTCTAGCTTACATCGATCAGGAGTTTCACAAAAATGTCGTGAAATGCATCTCTTTCACACACACCCGCTATTCCTGTTTATTGCTCATATAAAACTTGCTATATGAAAGTTGCAAACACAATTTTGATTGCACGCCATGAATTAATTTATTCACACATCAATTTATTTTCGTTTTTTTTTATTCGGTATTCATTTGTCTTGCTTTCGGTTATCTATTATCGGTTATTGTAAAACCGGTTAACCGGGCCTTAATTTATTTTCCATCATTCAATGGAACTTTGTTATACTTATTGTCTTTTGATTTTCCATATTGTACATCACTTACAAATATTTGTTTTTATTTTTAACCTCCAAAGAGAGAGATGACCAACCAAATGATGGTGAGTGGTCACTGTCGCCTATGGACATTCGCAACGCCCGAGGAACGGCCAATGCATTACCGTCTTCGAAGGAGAACACCTTTTCCGTTTTTCTTGAAGAGCTCTATTATTCAAAAACACAAGTTTGTGACTAAAGGTAAAACGCAAAACAGCGAACTTAATTTATTCAAATGGCATATTTATTTAAACAATTTTTTTTTCTAATTCATAATTTCCAGTCAAAATTTCTAGTAGTGGCTCGGAATCTGAAGTTGTGCCCGAAGTGTGGCCCTGATTCCATGGTTGGATTTAAACGTAACCGGTTGAGGTGTGTGAATATACTACATTCTGTTACCCGCCTCTTCGGGAATTACAAGCGTGATGTTACATTTTTTTCAAATTTACTTAAAGACGAAATTAGATGGACAAAGTTAAGACAACACAAATATTAGAAAAGTTAAATTAAACTCGTCCCTCAAAATAACATCTCATAACCGTAAAGGACCATCATATGAGTTGTAACTGAGTTTATGAGACCATTACATGAAAGCATCAGAGGATAATCATTATCATAAAAAAATTATGTCCCAGCATCAAACCATGGGTCGGCGGAAAGCTTTCAGAGGCTCATTAACATAATCAATTTGAATAAGATATATGTACAGAGAGGCATAAAATGATTACGCATTTGTAATTATTTGCGAACTGCCCTATATACTTCGACTAAAAACTACAGAACCTGTGCTACATATAGAAGTATGTATGGCAAACATTTAACCAAAATCACACACATCCGACCATCACACAAATATTAAACCGAATGGGAGTCGAACTCACGACCTCCGAGTCAGCGGTCAGTTTTACCAATTACCAAACTATGTAGTAGGCCAATTAACAGGCAGGTCTGTAACTAAAAATTTCTGTAATTATTGTAACATACGTGGTCACAAAAGTTAATAGGATGCATGAGTTAACAAATAAACATAAGCTAAAAACTGACATGTTACGAGCAAAGAACAAATCACAACCGTTCCGTTGATCTTGGACCGTCTGGGCTGCTATCCTCTTTACATTAATCATATTTTAAAATTCCCTCTCAAATTTCCTAAAAGCTTGTACACCGCACAGCTGTAAAAGATAATGAGAGAGAAGAGATTTTCGCTAAAAGATTAAGATAACGAATTGACTCGTGCAGCGTACAATTGTAAAACCGTCGGGCGTAGCAACGTTACGAGCTAATTACGAGGGTCGCTTGGTGGTGTTTTTACAAGGGGAGTAGGTGCTCGGTTACAAGGGCAACTGATATAGCGAACGTACTAATTCATTCGTTTGTGCGAAGCGTGTTTGTACGTACAACGATTAAGCAGTTTTGTTACAGAAATAAATAGTGACTATATTGACGTAGCGACGAATTAAAACGATATTGGTAATATTTTAAAAATGTATATTGCCGTTAAAAATACATATAATACTTATGTTACTTAGCATTCGTTTAATTTCATTTAAATCACTGTAGTTCAACGTTCAGATTTAACAACACTAATTAGGAGACGAAAAAAATTTACAATTGGTAAAAGATATGTCTTACATTTGTACTGACAAATTTAACGTAACACATAGTAATTTCATGCTTGTAATCTCCGTATAGATAGGCAGAAGAATGTAGTAAATTCCCTCGGTCCTAATTATGTTCATGTCTCACTGTGGAGAAGGTGATGAGCCTATTGCCATACTCCTTGCATTTTTCCAGTTTCCGAGACAAAACTAGGAACCATATAATATATAAATTAGAAAACATTTGATAATATCAGTTCCAAGATTTGAACCCGGGTCCTCCCGATTGGCAGTCGTACTTGCAACAAATACGACCAACAAGGCAATTAAACTTTTGTCTGCAAATCCTGAAGAATCTATGTTAATCTGTGCTATCTGTGTTAATACCGTGAAATGACTTTATTACGAATAAGGTGGCAAAGCTTGCGAAAGTAAAGTGAAAAGTTATGGACAAAAAAAATGATCTTTTAACGACGGATCTAAACCTTATTTTACAGCGTATTCTCCACAAAGCAACGCTTCTTTGATAATAAAAGATATTTTAAAAGAGGTAGTATATTTTTATAGGAATAAAGTATCTAACACATATACTATACTGAAGCGGACGCGGTCGCTGAATAGACTCAAATGGATGCAATCAATACGTAAAATAAATGGAATTTTATAGAAAACTTATGAAAACAGTGACGACCTATTGATTTAAATAAAGGCATTGTTTCTCAGACTTTCACAATTCAGAAAACGGAGAACACCAAAAGCGCGTAAAAGTTCAAAATTCAAATAACCTTTTTTCTACCGGTAAATTGTTTTTAGCATTACTAAAGATTTTGCCACTAACGCTAGAATAGTTGTGTTGTTGAATAATACTTTAAAAGGTTTGAAATGCTAACGATTACACAGCGTATTGTTTATTTCTTCGTTGTTTCTTTATATCCTATATGAGAGTGGTTACATACTCGTATATCCTATTCCATCCTAAATATATCTTATCCTAAATGAAAAATTACCTTGACAAAATATACAAATAATATGAGAGACTGGTTCCGTAAGTATTTGATTACTCTTGATATGTGTGAATTACATACTATTTTGTTCATTATTTTACCAATGTCCCGTGAGGGGGCGAAGTAGGAATACATTCCCCGCCCTCTTGCCGCGTCGCGGGACTAAGCTTAGCGTTGACAGGTCGGAATATGCCGCGTCCTGTTACGCACAACCATATACCTTAGACGCCTATGGGCAGCGGCGTAGGCGGTGCGAAAACCTATGCTCTGCAATCACCAATATGGATTGGTGCCCAGCGTGAGGATTATAGGCACAATCCCTCAGAGAAGGCTTTAATACAAGCCGTGAACTTCGACACGCCGATGATGATAATGATTTTAATAATTACTACTTGTATTATTATCTTCCTGGGTTACGTTTTACTTAGTCGTTATACCGCTATCGCTCCCGCCACCACAATCGCTCAGTTGTGGGTGCACCTTTAAATTTCGCCGCGGAGGTCGGACGTGATGTTCCATTTGATACGAAATTAAAATTCCAGTTATTATTTCACGGAGCTCGTTAAAAGGAGTTTTTGATATGAAACTCCCATTTTGTTCCTTTGCGTTATCCACGAGGATAATTAATGATATTATCTTATATCATTGAATGCGTAATGCTTTAAAAATATATCATTATAAATAATTCTGAATATTCAATTATATATAGAGGCTTCAGTGGCTATCGCACATGGGTTGTCTGGAATAGAAAATCATAGGAGGATAACATTTTCGCTCCTAAATTGCTTTTCAGTCTGATTCATGTCTAATATTTATTTACAGCAATAAGTGAGAGTGTCCTGCATTTCTCTGCCCTGTCTCTTCGGGGATTAATACTATTTAATTATATCAATTTTGTAAGAATTTCCAATATGTGAATAATTTCAGTTAACGCGTACAAATTATGTTAACCCAAGATTGCATTTGTGATCGAATTGTCAATCTAAACGGTGACTAATGACCAAATTAAACGACAAAAGGATTGGCAACGATAACTGAAATGATAAATATCTATTAATATCTCATACTTTACTCATACGTCATATTAATATCTCATACTTTTAACACTTTTTTATTATCTCCAATTTCATTCATAAATATACACAAATATGTGTATAATATTTTATCTTTTCTATGTTGACAGATTGCTTTTCTGAACTTTTCAAAACCCAAGCCTTGACTTAATGCTCTTAGTTATATTATTCACATGCGTAACTACATATTAGTACAATGGACATTGAAATATGTAAATAAATCCCCATAATCGCCATCATTGCACCTAAACGTGTCGTGTTGTGTTATTTGGAGACAAGCTTAAATTTATCTAATAATAAGAAACAGTAATATATAATAACAATAACCTCACAACCAATAATCAGATTAATGTCCCTTGGTAGTTACTTCAAACAATAAATATTGTTTTAGATTTACAAAAATGTTGGGTATATAATATCATTGAATAAAAATGTTAACATAAAAACGTCAAGTTTTATCGTCAAAACAAAACGCTAACTTCTGTTAGTTCTATTTTGTCTAACGCTCACGTTTTCTGGGACAAACGTCTAACACAAGCAGACAGCACGTCATAAATAGAAACGTGGTTATACCATCAGACTCTTAAAACTCGACTCTTCAAACGCCGTACGAACACAAAAAATAAAACCAAAGCCTGGGCCCACTTTCCGGTTCAATGCTGAACGCAACCGATTGCGCCCGAGAGTCTCTCGGGAGGAGTGCTTGAGGGTCGTGAAATTGATCGTGGCTACTGCGGAACAAATGATGTTTAGTTACACCGACTAAAAAGATGGTTTTAGCGACTTTTTGTTTACCATTGTTTGTATCGTTCGTTGGATTGTTAGGTTTCCGTGTCCGCGTAAATCGTGACTCACTTGTGATTGGAAACCCTGTCATCTGACTGAGTTTCAAATCGAACACACGACTGATCTAACGAGTTTATTATTCTATGTATTGTTATACATTTTTACTAGCTACAGTCATATTATACCACGCCTTGCATAGCATGTATTCATACGCTAAACTTTACCGATACTAACGAAAATATCACAAGTAATGACTTCGTTGTGAATAACATGTAACATTACGCCTGTAATCCTCGAAGAGGAAGACAGAATATAACTCCCGCAAATCACCTACGTTAACGTCAAACTTTGAAATAAAGGATAAACCTCTTCCTTTACACCTATAAAATCAGACTTGAGCCCTTTTTCGTTCATCATCATCAGCATCAACCTATTGCACTCATATCCGTTATCCCAACGCTGGACCTGCGGGTCGGGTATTACTCGTGAGCGTACAGGGTATTTAGTTCTGCCTAGACAGACCACGCCCTACCGCCTTCTGCCTTTGTGTTTATCGATTCGTTTTTAAAGAAATGAACATAAAAAAACAATTGAAATATAATAAAACACCAAGAAAAACTATGATAACAAAGAAGATCACTGACAGCGTTCCATTTCACACACGTTTGTTTCGTACAGATCGGTGGCGAGGGTAACAATACGCCGTTAATTCTAAGTCAGGATAAAGGCGCCTATCCAGCTATTAATACCGGGATACCGCCTCGTTTACCTGGCCGTCCTATTTGTTCACCTGGCCTGATACAATAGGTC
>DWEI01006183.1:0-10273 GCA_018245875.1 Mysoria ambigua | reverse complement strand
GATTAGGCGACTTTCAAAATATATTCAATAGTTGTAAGAAATCTTTGATGTGACCTCCCTTGGTCGTTTAAAGTTGGTATGACTACAACTCATTTTGTTAGACCCGATTCTAAACGAACATGCTGGTTAATTGTAAGTGTGCTTTAGGCAAATCGGAAGTGAGTAAACTCTAGTAAAATTACTATAAAACAGTAGCAACCTCAAATAAATGCTTAGTTACGAGAGCTAACGAAACAAAATCTGGCCTGGCATTTTGTCATGTACGGCTTGGCAAATATCACACGCTTTAGAGAATGTCATAAGGAAGTCTAAGGTATTTATTATTTTCTCGCGAATATTTTTTTGTTTACGCTCACAACATATGTAATTGAAGGCATACAAAAATTAATTAATGTCAGGGATCGAAATTCAAGACACCTATAGAGAATTCTGGAAACCATACCAATAAGATGACATTGCCTTTTAAAACATAGCATAAAAAGAAGTGATTATAATAATAGTCCCATAGATCTTCACCCGATGACTAAATAAAATTTATCAGATGAAAATTACATTTTGTGAACTGTGAACAAAAAAACCCACCACCCGGCAGAGCGGGACGCGTTGATAGGCAATACCTAAGAAATGTCGCCGTTTGATAGAAAAAAAAACGATTAAAATCTTGCGCAAGCGGTTTGATGGCAGCAGATGTGCGCGTGCGCAGCGCGCCACCCGCCACACGTGCCCAAAGATAATGGCGGATACAAAGACGTCCGAGGAACCCATTGTTGCAAATCTCTGAAGCATTGACTTAGGATACGTATAATATTTTCCATTGTCATTGGCGTTCTGACGGCCGGTCACCTGTCCTATCACCAGCTCGCTGGAGGGTGACTATATTTTATGACATTCTTAGCGTATGTCACGCATATGTAATTTTATATTTTTCAGTATTTTAATTAGAAATAATGGTAGAAGTATGAGAAAATACTACCCCGTAATCTGCCTACCCCGTAAGGGACCTGGCGTGAAGATATAGATAGATATAGAAGTATGAGAAAAATGTTAATGTTATTTTTGTTCCTGAATGTTAGAAGTGTAACTAAAAAATACCAAACTGGATATTGATCATGCTAAAATATAACTAAGAAGTATCCTAATGATACAAAGTGTTCAGAAGGTTTTATTCTATCTAATAGACCGAAGGTTTCTTGCCAATACAGTAAAAAAGGAACTTCACTTTTTTACGCTTTCAGAGCTTTCATCTTAACAGCATCAGCGGGCTCGGATTTTTAGGATGATTTTAGTGGAAATAATGAAACTGGCAATGTTTACTCAAACAATGCATACAAGTTAAAATTTTATGTATACCTACAGAACATCAATTTGGTCCATCCATCCATCCATATCAACCCTTCTATCGTTCCACTGCTGGAACATGGGTCTCCTCTCAGAATGAGAGAGTTAAGGCCATAGTCTGCCACGCTGGCCAAGTGCGGGATGGCAGACAACTTAGAGAACATTTTTTTTAGAACTCTAAAGTATGCAGGTTTCCTCACGATGTTTTCCTTCACCGTAATAACAAGTGATATTTAAACTTAAAACGTACATTTTTAAAGAGGTGCGCGTCAGAGATTTGAACCCTGTCCTGTACATCAAATTATTCCATGGAGACTTTCTGAAATCCTAGTATAAAGAAATTATATAATATTATGAAATTTAACACAATCTGCGACTCAGTAGTCAAGGTCATGAGCACTGATCCTATAGGCTAGTCAAAAGCTTAATCGCTTCATTAACTAGTTCTAATAATAATTACAATGGGAAGAATAGAAATGTTCTATGAATGAATGCCACAGACCAAACCATGGTACAATTAATAAAAAGAAATCCGCAAAAACAAATCTCTTGTTGCACAAGTAAAATAGTACCTCAGTAGAGATTTTTTTTTGAATTCATTCACCGATTCATAGAAACACGGTCAAAGGAAAAATAATATGTACTTTACCTGCCTCATAGTTATTTAGTTGAATAGTGTATTGCATACTGCTCTTTATACTCTACGTATTAAGAGCTAATTTGATGTTTTGTTGCTAATTGTCAAAGGTTTTTAAATGTAACGTAATGGTCTACATCATTTTTCAATTGGTTTACAATTGTTGCCATTGAACGTCCATCGTATTTTATGTTTAACGACAAGCCGTAATTTACTCAGTTAGTGTCTTTTGGACATCCGTGACGTTTGGGTTCTTGATTTTGGCGGAATTGAATAATTGTTCATAAAACTGGCTCACGTTCCAAATTTAAATGTTGACAGTTATAGCTGCCTAAAAATGTTTTGGAGACCTCACGTACGGTCATTTGATCTCAGGGCGGAATCTGGTTATGGTTATCGAGGGAATTAAGCAGCTAGTCAGCTATGTAGCAGTAAACTTTATAATACTTGCATTACAGTAAAATTTGTATAAATATTTATGTACATGAATATAACATATCGACTAAAAATTATGTTTACTTTTAGATGAAATTGACCATCATTTGATTAGCATTATATTTTACATTTAACACTTTACACATAACGATATTTCTGTACAGGGACTGCAATTTCTAAATTCCTGCACACCGATAAATTTAAGAGTAATTTATATATGAAATAAATTTATGTTCGTTCCGAGACCCCGCCTACCTGGCGGCCGGCTGCTTGCAAGCGCCGTGCACTACCCAGAAACGCACAATGGGTATTTTTTCTAAAATCCAAGTTAAAGCGCAGTTTTTCGGCGCAAAATTCCAAAAGGACACCTGGTCGGAAACAACCCCCGGGGGTCCCTGTGCCCTGATTGATAGAGGTCCGTCGCAAACGTGATTTTCGCAGTACAATGCACAGAAAAATCCACTTTTGAAACGCTCTAAAGTCGGCGACGCGGAGTCTGTTTAAAACAATCAATGATCCATTTTGTGAATGGTATGTGAAACAAAGATCTTTTGTGGTACCCTCTAGTGGGTGGGCAGGTTGTCAGGTGAATTATTGAAGGGTACGACTCGACAATCGGTTCATTGAGTAGCCATCGACGTAGTGTCTATGTAGGAAGCTAACTTTTGTGCTGTAACATTTCTAGTCTTTTTGCATATTTGAAAAAATAGTTCTGTGACTTGTTTATCAAAGCAGTTTGTATAGGACGATTACTGAATACTCTTTTTGTCCATTTTTATGCAACCAATATGATATGAGTTGCACAATAAAATTCATTGCTTTCCACGTACCGGATTCAACCGGAAAGCCATTCTTTGTTAATGAAAATTCTAACATAACTCAACGTAATCCATACGACCGCATTAACCTAAAATCCAGATTTATACACGCACCGTTCCCAAACAACAGTTTGATTGATCATATAATGAATATGCAGATATGTAAAGCGGAGATAAGATCCCGCAAAATAAAGCTGGTCCCCTGAGGAGTGATTGTCGGCGCCTACTGGCGCCTCAGCACAGGCAGATTTTAATCTCAGATAACAAAACAGTTTACATAAATTCTAGAGTTAGCACCTTGTTAACAAACTGCACAGTATTATTATATGAGATTGTTTGATAAGTGCGTATTTCAGTGTTATTGCGCGGCGTAATGGCAAGTTGCTTAATGGGTTTCCCCCTTCTGTTATAATTCGTTTGTAGCTAGCGGTTAGCAACGATGCCGTGTAGATGATGGTAACGTTTTCGCTAATGACAAATATCATCTTGACCGGTGAGTATTGAAAAATTATATAAATAATCTTCAAAATTTTTTAAATTTTCACCGGTCTTTTGACGGCCTCGTTGGTCGTGTTGGTTGCATGTACGACTGCCGATCGGGATGTCCCGAGTTCGGTCCCCGGGTCGGAATACTTATAATTTTTTTAATTCATAATTTCTAGTAGTTGTTTGGAGTCTCGATATGTGCCCGATGCATGGCAATAGGTTCACCACCTGTTCCATAGTGGGACGTAAACGTAACTGGTAATCGTGGGAATGTTCAGCATTCCTTTGCCTACCCCTTCGAGGATTACAGGCGTGAAGTGCGTGCGTTATTATGTTTATATTAGTTTTTATGGAGAGAATATAAAACTAATATTGGCAAGTGCATAAGTTTGTAAAGAAATCGAATATAATTTGGTATTTGACAATCCTGTATGTATATTACCTTTTATATTTGGATTTAAATGATTGTGTAAAAGCTTCGTACGACGAACGCTAAATTCCTGACAAAGGGTGAAAAAATCAAAGGATCACGACTACATTTTATTACCTACTCAATTACAAAAATGCTGAAATATGGCATGATTGATGGATGGAATGATCTATTGATTAATTCGTCTAATCACTCTGTCAGTATTAATGCTGTCGTTGCTATTTCTGTCTCAGTCGCGAGTGCTCTTGTTATCTTCGTAATTGTTGTTATAAACAAACATTAAAACATTGTATTGGCTGTCGTAGTTATTAGGTCGTTGTACGAAAATGAATTAACGTAATTTGTAGCGTATTTCGCGTATTAGCGTAATTCGTAACGTAGGTATGTAGATAGAAAAAAAATTGATTCAAGCTTAGAAATACCACAATCAGAAGCTCGGTTTGAAGAAAAACACAGAAATACAGACGACGGGGAAATAAAGAAATATCTTTATTCAACCCTTCTAATTAATAGCCATCAGTGTCTGCGCCACTCGAGGGATGTTAACGTTTTTAAATCTTTTTACGCTTCCTCGTTTAAGATGAGTGAAAAGATCAGCTTAAGTATTAGCAAAAAATAATATTGCATATTAAAGTACATTAACTTATATTTGAAACGTTTTAGTCAGTAATAGTTTGGATTGTCAAACAATTATTTTTGTAAGTTTCGTTTATAAGACTCCATCGTTCCATAGTTTAATATTGCTGAAACAAAATATCTAATTTGTGTTTCGTTCTGAAAGATGTAGTCGTTACAACTTCCTCCTCAGGTGAAGTACACCCCCTGTACATACAAAGGGTTGTGAAATTTTGTCACCTATTAACTTGAGGTGAACAACATAGTTAACATAACAATGGATAAATAAATGCATTTCGCTTCGAAATTCATTCTTCATCTGTTACTTATTACCGTTCATTTGACTTATGAAACCAAGTTCAAAGTACAGTTTTTCCCATCCATTAATTTCCAGACCAGTAGAAACCACTTTATTGATTATTCCTTAAACAATGTCAGATAATTCACAGGACACCTTTAGTATATCATGTTTATACACGAACAAGTAAATAGAAAGGTAACGTGTTCTGTCCGATATAAATGTAAAACGTTAAAAAAATGTGAAGCGACGAAGAAAATAATGAAATATCTTCATCCAACCCTTCTAATTAATACCCATCAGTGTCTGCGCCACTCTGGAGGGCTGACAACGCTCTCAAGTTTTTTCAAATATGCTTCCTCACCTCCGTAAAACAGAAGGGATAATTGCGTTTTTCCTCTGCCGAGTTTCAACTCCCTCGGCGTAAATCTCGCTACAATTAGGAAAGTTGGCGATGTTTAACTGACGAGTGGAGGATTCAGCGTAAGCGCACAACGAGAGCGCGACCTTAACTTTTTGCGTTGTTTTAATCTGGGTCAACTGTACGTTGCGTTAATAAGGAAGGTTTTATAGGAATGGTAGGTACGTTTACGTATTTAAACTTGGACACTACTATTAATGTCTAAGATTAATTTTAATTAGAGTCTATACGCTTTCAAGAACTTCAATGTGTAGTGGTAATATCACGCTTGTAATCCCGGAAGAGATAGTCAGAAGAGTGTACCCTAACGTTCCACGTTTTGATCAGCCATCCTCAGTTTTTATAAACACAAAACTGCACTGAAAACTGATGATGGATCTCAAAATTTAATTTAATTGAATTTATCTTGCAGTTTTTGCCGGGCAATATATAATATAATCTGAAGTATAGTATAAGTAGAAGCATATCAGTTCAGTAAATGAATTTACTCACATTATTAAGATTTGTTTGAATACCAAGTATTGCAGGGAACGAATCTGTAAGAATCTATTGAATATCTTGTGACTTGTCTAAAAGAATATTCATAATCATGTATCGACTTGCCGATAACTCAACTAAATAGACTGTGTACACCTATTATTGTGCCGGAGAGATGATTTTTTTTTTCAAAATTTCGCAAGTAATAACGGCTTGTAGTGGATCAACGGGAGGAGGTGATATGAAAAAACCTAAGACGGAGACAATCCTTTGGGCTGAAAATTGAATAGTTGGATTACGCGACCCAGTGGGGTGGAGTAGGGTTGTCAAGGCGAGAGCAAAATTGTTACAACATATCGATAACAGAGCGGCGTAAGAGGGGCGTGGAGCTATGCTGTGCGATGTCGGACACGTTTGCCCACCTTGGGGATTATGGGGAAAAAATACCTACCTTGACTAAGACAAGCTGAAGATATTAAGATAATATTCATATGTAAATAAATGTTAAAACGTCTCTTTGAAACGTAAAAAATTCTTTATCAATGAATCAATTGAATAATATATCAATTGAATAATAATAAATACTTCAAATATCGACAATAAAAAAATATCCACTTTCAATGCATAAACAAAAAAAAACACATTATAATTAGAATTATTTAAGATTTAAAAATACAGCTTACAGATTCATAGTTATTCTTATATTTATGATTTATACATAGGTACATAAATATCAATAACATTATTATTATATATGACATACAGTCATATTTTAATAATATTTATTAATGGAAAATAAATAAAAAAATACAATGTGAAGTTCCAAGTGGCAACCCTGATCTCAACTGCAGGTATATTGTTGGGCGCTCACGGCCTGATTACGCGTGCTATTGTGTCGCAGACACAGGACGCAATTAAGTATTAGACGGAGTTTGTAGCTGTACCAACGCGAAATATTAACGTTATGTTATTAAAGTCGTGTAGCATTTGAGTTCAGGCTCTACGTGACGTAACATCACGCATGTGATTCCATAACATCTATACTCCCACTCCGAGCCTGTAATCGGTGAATGTTATTTTGAATTCTCAATATTTAAGAACGTCAAACGTTATGTATGAACACATGAAATGTTAATAATGTGAAATACAATTAATTTACATTTTTCGCATTTAAAGTTTATACAAATAATAACTTATACAGATAATAGTATCTGATTAATTTGAGAAGATATTATTTTGCGACTTGATTGTGTGTTTAAACGGTTTTCTATCTGTTTAGATTTATTTCTATATATGGTACTTAAATCAATAAAATTTCTTTAAACAAATAATAGTTGAAAGTAAGTCGTAAGAAATATAAGTCAATATTAAATACAGGAAGAAGTTAAGCAAATTTCATCTAGCTATTACTTTAACCCCATCTTTGTTTTTATTCCTCATATTGCTTAGGAGATTATGTCTAGCTATGAGACGTAAGAGTGTACATATTCGATATAGAGTTATATTGCTGAAAAGCTGTATAGATTTTCAATTTTTAGTACTATCGTAACATCACACTTGTATTTCCCGTAGAAGTAGGCAGATGTACTTCCACGATTCACCAGACGTCTAAAAAATTTACAGCCTATTGGATTAGATAAAAAATAGATGTGTGTTTAAAAATATTAATTCCTATAAATGAGAAAAATGGAGTGCAAAATTCACATTCAAAGTATAAACAGTTTCTAAGGACGGTTTTAGTTTGTTTCACAAATGTGTTTAAAATCATTCCTTCTATAATTATCAGTGACATCTTTATTAATTTATATTAGAAGTTACCACGAAGCGATTAAAACTTCGATCGGAGATAGAACGAATAACAATATTAAGCAAACAGCGGTAAGTGAGTGCAGACTAGTTAACAAATGCAGTGGCATTGCACGCCACTTAAGTGGTAAATTTGAGGAAGCTGTCATCTGAACACAACTCGTCGCGATCGCTGAAGTGGTCTGCTAACGAACACGCGTGTCAAAGCGAAACACTTCATTAGGTGAGCCGCGCTCTCCGGCACCCCCCCCCCCACCCCGCCCTGCCTCACCTCGCCTCACCTCGTCTCACCCCGCTCCTTCCAGCCTCTATTTAGTGGGCGTCTTACCGACTTCGCTAATTAGACGACGCCGACTCTCTTCTCATTAGTGGCGAAATTATGCAGTTTGCCGGAATTCGGGTTAAATGTGAGGTCGAGGAGTCGAGTGCCGAGTAAAAAATGTCGTATATACCGCAGTGTCTGCGGCGGCCGGTGCCGATCGTAATTATGCATTTCGAGCGATTCGCCGCGACGTCTTCAGTGGTGCTTGTTGGAATTATTTTATTAAGATTTTAATTTTGTGTCGGTCAGTATAAATGATAAGATTTGTTAAGAAAGTTATTCGTCTTTAAAGTTTTATGAAGACGACTAGGTACGGTCTTTGGATGAAATTCTGAGATAACTGTTCGAGTGTCCTTAACCGTTTATTTAAATATACTTTATGAATACAAACCGTTTACAGCGTTCTCTTTCTTTTTTACAAATGTCAAAAAACATGAATGTCATTTAGATTTATTAAATATTTTTTCCGTTTAAAGTAAGTTGCTCTACGTTAAATACAGAATCTGCCTGATGTTGAGTGTTAATCACGGTAATCCATTTTAAGTCCATGAATCTACATTTCAATTGAAATATTATAGTGTTGAATACAAGGAAAATAGAGGAGATGGATGCGGCTTTTGGTGCTATGAATCGGTGCGGTTGAATCTGTGCTGAAGTTCCGTACGAATCCCACTGAGCAGAAACATTACTGTGACAAGCACAAATGGTTGTCACATTTAAGAATGCATAATATGGGTATATATATGGGGATAACGTGTAATATTTTTATAGGCATACGAGCTGTTTGCTTAACGCAGCACAAGCTGTGCCTAATGTCTGATGACGTTAGTATTACTGTAACAATGTACTCTTAAGAATTGTATCCAGAATCACGAAACTCCAAACTGACATCCACAATTGATCAGGGTCGATAACAAATATAACTTAACTGTATCACTTAATGGTTTGCGAGTTTTGTTTGTAACTTACCCGCAAGTATTGTTTTGAATTCGTTATTGTATATCAAGTAAAAAAAATCGAGATTGCACTTAAAATAGCATAAAGCACTTTTTAGAATACATTACGAAACGCTACTTTGAGTTCTTATTTTAAATAATACATAAAATATTTTAACAAAATATGGAAGATTGTATGAAAATTATTACAGGAGACGGCAGGCTAAATATACCTGCGGTTAGCTTAGCGACCAGCATTTAAACTTAATAGGTTGAAATTCTTATCAACTAACTAACGCGTACCAAATTACACTGTTACACGTACAATTTTCGTGTACGGTACCGTCAACAAAAATGTTCGCTCAAGAGTATTTGTGCTAATTAGACACTAGATAATAAGCTTATACAGACTAAATACATATAATTAATTAGATGTTACAAAAGCGAGGGCTAATTAAAATACACGGCAGGTATAAAAATGTGTCCGTAAAAAAACGAACGATAAAATTTTCATCTAATTTAAGTAAATGGGCGAATGCCGTCATATTTGTAAGTGGGGCTTCGTCCTCTCGGGCAAACAACGTTTATCTACAGCACATTGGGTTAATGAATGGGGGAGGAAGAATGAAAAGTGCGCATTATTTTAATTATTAAAGAAATGTTGGAACTTGGAACAGCCTGTATTTTTTGGGCTGCGGTTAATGAGCGCGTTAAATTCACGTACGTTGGTGACGTATATGGTTTTGGCCATGTTGTCATAGGAAAATCTAATATACACTATGCCAATATACCTACATATGTAGATGTCATATTGTGAAAGCATGTGTTTTTATTTTTTCGTAATAATAAAACTTAGGCTCAAAACACATTAGGAGTACACGTGTTACAAAACATATGTAGATCACAATAAACTTTTAGCCTTTTTGTTAAGTTCCTTTACATATAGTATTACAAAATAAATCGGTACATGTGTTGTGCTTTTCAGTCATTCATCTGAGATATATTTATACGCATCCATACAGATAAATAAAATTGGCGTGTCTGTTTCTGATATTCTAATAACTGATTTTTACTAAATGCATATACATTTGACTGCCTCGTTGGTCGTGTTGGTTGCATTCCATAGTGGGACGTAAACGTCTTTTTTTTATAATGAGGAAGTAGAGGACAGGCATGCTGTCCACCTGATGGTAAGTGGCTACTGCCGCCTATAGACATCTGTAATCAACCCCAGAGAAGTCGACCACAGATGCGC
>DWEI01006182.1:0-10273 GCA_018245875.1 Mysoria ambigua | reverse complement strand
ATTGCCATGCATCGGGCATATATCCAGACGCCGAGCCACTGTTATATAATATTAATAAGAAACATCAAATAGTGCCTGACCCGGAAATTAAAACCAGATCGGCAGCCGCGTTTGCAACCGACACGACCAACAGCAGCCAACAATACATATGACAGTCGACATTACAAAGCAATGTGTAACTCTGAGGTGTGTGAAATAAGCAATGTTTTTTTTAATACGGTAATTTGTTCGGTTTACATTTTGGATGTTCAATATCTAATGGTATTTTTTTTTGGATTTATAGTTTTATTGTTACATCTTTCGGGATTACACATAATTCAGTTTACACATAATTAAGTATTAAGCCGGCTAGACTCACGTATGTTCTTTCGTTATGGGCCGAGTAGTTTCGGACCTGTACGAGGTCCTTCTTCACGAGCCCCCGCCGCTAGCGGCGAGGTCGCGGCGGAGACCGAGTGACATACTCGCGCGTGCGTCGAGCCGGCTTAATATTCAATTATGATTTAAAGTTTCTTTATTTAAATATCACTTGTTGCAACGATGAAGGAACATTTTGCAAGTAAACTTATGTTGCCTTATCTCTTAGGTCTTTAAAATTTTTTTCTAAGCCTGTAAGATGGAGTGTATGGTCTTCTTAACTGCATTTGGCTAGCGTGGGAGCATATGACGTATCCTTAGCCCTTAATCTGAGAGGTGTCTAACGGTGGAAGGACAAAAGGATTAATATACTTCGCTAGCCATTTTCGTGTTTATAGTACCTAAATACTCTCTTGTGCACTTAGTAGCTAATTGTTTTTTATATAAATTGCGAGCTACAAGAACTTTATTATAGCCGGTTAATCTCTTGCCGGTTGGGAAAAAGTATATGAATATTGCTTATGAGAAGAAAACTTACGTGTCCCGAATGGGTACCATAAAATAAGAAAACGATGCCCATGTTACAGATTTAGGTAAGGGTACTATCAGATTGGACCGATGTTGTGATATTTATTTTCTGCATTAAGTACATGTCAATTTAAGTTTTATAAAACGAAATATTGTGCTAAGGACAGATTTTTCCATTTTTGATTCGATCCGATTTCGATTCGATTTTTCCATGTTTCGATACATTATAAGTAATCTGTTGCCAATATAATTACTTATTTTGAGGCTGACTTATTTCGTTGGTCGTATTGGTTGTAAGCGCGATTGGCGATCAATAGTTCCTGGGTTCGAATTCCGGGTGGGACATTTTTTCACATTTTTCTAACTCGGAGTATAGAAATGTGCACGGTGTATGGCAATAGGCTTATCATCCATTTCACAGTGGGTCGTAAATCAAACTGGTGAAACATGTGTTACACTCCTCTGTCTACCTCTTCGGAGGTTACAGGCGTGTTATTACGTACATATTTTAAGACTTTACAGTTAAAAATTCTAATAAATTGGGCCTCTTGTGTTACGAACCTCATAAACTGCGTGAGGTAGTAAATTTAAATAAGGTTTAATAAGCTCTACCAGCCGCGAAAAAATTATCCCGATTTCTTTTAAACAGTACTATTGTATATATGTAACTATTTTACAAAAACAAAAAAAATCGACATCGTTCGTAATTGGTTGTTGTAGTGTGTGATCACCCTAATGAACTGTTTCACAGCCGAATCGCACGTTAGCTTCACATGTGTCGCCCGTAAACTCATATTAGGCTTACATTAGATAGCATCAACTTGATTCGTCATTGGATCGTAATAGTATTTATTATCAATTTAGTAACAATAACTAGGTATTATGTTACCGGCACTTATTGATATTAATGTAAGTAGTGTTAGCAGCTTTATAGTAGAAAATACAAGCTGCTTTTGAAATTGCAGTTAGTATGATAATTCTTTTCGTGAATTCTGAGTAATTTTTGTGTACTGTGACGAAGCACAAAGATCTTGTTGAAAAATGAAAACATTTCTAACTTTTTCTTATTGTAAATGATTCTTCAGAAACAATTTTATATCGCAAAATATAATTGACTCACTTTTACTTGTGTAAATAAATTACTTAATTTTGATTTTATAACACTATATTATATCTGGCTCCATAAATGTAAGTAAGTCGCATGTTTTAACGAGAACAAAGAATGTTTTCTGTTACCTAATGTGCCGTCACGCGTTCAAACTTCAATGAGAACATTTTTGTACTTTCTAGAATTTTCTCACGTTCTCGCCATAATTGTAGAGTTCACCGCATTTTGTGCCCGAGTGAGCATTGTTTGTTGATATTAAGCAAAATTCACTATAATTATTTTTGCGAATAATACTTTTGTTAATGTCAGTTCGCTGGACATGCTTGTGATGCTATCGCGCCCAGAATGATTCGTTTTATTGGGGTATTCTTTACTTTTCCAGTAGTATTGATACAAAATGAAGAAATTCCGGGACTTGGAAAAGCTTGGAAAAGCTTGGAAACACATCGGTTTGACTTTTTTGACTTAAAAAAAACATACACATACTCGTAAGCTATTTATAAATACATATTGGCAAAATAAACATGTTGGTTATTCATTTAAAATTTTGGTCGTATAAAGATGTACTGTATAAAGGCAAATGTAAAATAATTTCATCGGATTTCTCGGATCGGAGGACTCAGACATTTGGCTCTCACTGCTGCACCTACCCTATAAAGAACTTGGAGTAGTTAGTAACAATAAATATGATGCTCAATAAATATATTTATGATGACAATTTCATTCCTTAAAAACTTTAAATATAAAGCCTCGTAATCGTTTCGCAATTTTGATATTGAATTATATACATCGAATTTTCCGAGTGGTACATACAATATTATTATTAAACGAAGTTTCTTATGTGATATAAAAAAGCGGTTTCATAATAGTCTCTTCGAGAAGACATTACGTATTATTCCATTGATTTCGTACATCGTATTGCGGTACCCAAAAACCAGTACACAAAACACCAAGTGAATTGCCCGGTATGCGGTTACGGTTATCGGCTCGTTCAAACACGTACACGTTGCCTGCATCAATTTAACTAATGCGGTTATCAATATGACATTATACGCACCTGAACATCCCTTGATTCTGCGGAGAGGAAAATATTTTTTGAAAACCCTCACGTGTCGTGTCCTTCGTAATCTTCTCTGAGACGTGTGCAGTCTAACCGGTGCTTAGCTAGCGTAACTAAGGATGTTTGACAGTTGTATATGATCTGCATATCATATTGTATCACGCTGACAAAGTGTGGCTTGGCAGATTCCACACACTTAACAGAACTCGATGGAGAAGTTTACTGTGGTGGTTGTGGTGTGGAGGTTTTGTGTCAGCTTTATACTAAGTACAAATGTAATATTAATATTACGCGTGTAATCTCCATAGAGATAGAGATGTGGAATACCTACCTACTTTTACCAGTTACGTTTAAGTCGTATAAAGGAAGAGTGGCTGAGGCTAATGTCATACACCGGGCAATGCTAGAAATTTAGACTGGAAGTTGTAGTAGAGAAATCCGCAGTCACGTAGAAAAAATGTCAGTCATGCTCGTCCACTCGATCAGGCGAAGCACACGTGGCAGTCAGTAGATACAGATTGTGTTACGGTGTTACGGTTACGTTGTGTTACGGGTGTTCTGCATTCCTCTGCCTACCTCTTTGGCGCTTTGGATTACAGGCGTGAAATTACGTAACATAAAATATAAACCAAGAAATATAATAGAACTTAATTCAGCAAAGGTTCCTGCATCCTGTTCCTTACTACACCTTTGTGATCGTAAATGAGTGTATTTATTTCATACATACATGCGAGGTTTTGTGGTTGCAAGTTTCAGTCTTAAACTTTACACAAGCGATGATAGTGTAAATGCGATTTTAATTGCACCGCAAGAAACGAGACAAAGACACGCTCGAGAGCTGAGAGAGTTAGTTTAAAAACTTATCATTGTGAACAAAATATTGTGGCAATATTGTAGTTGCAAGAGAGTTGGTTCGCTGAAATAAAGTAAGTTGTTCATCGTTGGCTGAAGTTCATTCGGAACGAAACAGTTCATGTCATGAGGTTGCCACGCTTGTAAAATGCCAATTGGTAAACATCACTGGCGTTAGATAACTTTGTGGTGAACTGTGAGCTTTGCAACACCCCCTTTACGTTCACCAAAACCACCATCAGGCGTAATGGCAATACGCCCTTGGTTAGCGTGTAAACTGTGGCCTAAAAATAAATATAAATATAGTAAATGGTTTTGTTTGCGAGGTAATGTGAAACATGGTGGAACAATACATGGATGGATCATAATAAAAGAACGTCAAATATGATGATTATATAAACACGGATATATATATATATATATATGCATGTAACTGGTGAAACGAGGAAGTGTGATCCACTTGGCTACCTCTTCGGCGATGTTACGTTCAATGTAGATATGAAGTCTCACGAACACGTAAATTGACGAAACACGGCCGGACGAGCGCCGCCCGGGGCGATGGATGGAGTGCCTCCGTGATTTATGGACTGGAATATTGCTGCACATTTGAATTACCGTTACCTTCTTTTGCTAATATTTTTTGTACTCGTATCACTTTCCCACGTTATCACATAACGAGACCGATTAAACCTACAGATACTATTTTATATGTTTTACAATATGATCCATTGATATTAAGATGTTTTTAAACATATTCCAATTTGACTGCCTCGTTGTTTGAGTGTTTTAAGCGTAAGCGGATGGGACGTCCTGCGTTCGAATCCCGGGTACGATACTATTTGATTTCTCTAACTACTAATTTTACTTTTTGCCTGTAATCAACGAAGAGGTAGGCAGAGGAATGTAGTACACTCCCATGTTTGACCATTTCGTTTACGTCTCACTTAACAGGTGGCGAGTCTATCGCTACACGCCGGACACACGTCTACGTTCCGAGCCACCACAAGAAAACGTGACATAGAAAAGTGCAGCCTTAAAATAGATTAAAAGACAACAATAGGTCGAAATAAATTATCTGCCGCCCGAGTCGTGCGACCCAGAGAAAATAGGTTTTTTCGATTACGTACACAGCAGTTGATAAATTGCGAGGACCGCGAGCGACGTTCACTTGCAGTGGAGCAGCCTTCGTTTAGCTGGGGCATAAGGGCCCCTTCACACTACCGGTACAACAGTGACGCCGGCGCAGTTTTTTAGCCACGGTGACAGTGCGTCACGTCCTCATGTGATGCGTTCAAAGAGCGTTTGCGTCACGCGCACGTTCACCGTATGATGAGCACAAGTATTTGTTGTGTCTGGGTGTATAAAATAAAAAGTATATTTATATCTATCTAAGTAGTCACAAGCTCCCTTAACGCTTATTTCGTTATCAGGTGGCCGTATGTGGAGATATTTAATTATAATGTCTCCCAGTAGATTTTAAAAACGGTATTCATGTATGTATTCTTTTACTGTTTGTCAAGGAAAACTAATAAAAGCAATCAAAATGGTTATTTTTATCATTCCATGATTTTTAATGCCACACGGTGAAACGATCGTAAATCAAGTGTACGCAAAACTACTTTTAGTGTTTTACGTTACAGTTGTTTTGATTGCTTCATTAATGTAAGTTTTATTTCATTATTGATATCTAAAAATGAAACTAAAATATTCGTATCTCGGCCGTTAAAATTAAAATTAAGAGCCATAATGTAGCATCATGCCTATTATCCCAAAAGAGGTAAGCACAAGGGAGCCATACAATCCCACGTTTCAATAGTTATTTTTCGGCCCACTATGGAATATATGGTAGTCGGTAAGAACGGGAATAATTGGCATTCTGTCCTATTAACTTGCCCCGCAAGGGACCAAGCGTAGCAATGTGTAATTCATATATGGCGGTAGAACCCTCTGTGGTTCGACTCCGGCGGGAACACCGCCACACCTATTTCTGCCTTATAACAGCAGCGTTAAGCGCTGTTGTGTTCTTTTTTGAAGGGTATGGTAAGGGAGACGTACTTTTTCGAGGCATTCTAGCTTAGTCCTCAGGGGTAGAGGCGCATCTGTGGTCGACTTATCTGGGGTTGATCACAGATGTCCATGGGTGGCAATAGCCACTTACTATCAGGTGGACTGCATGCCCGTCCTCTACTTCCATATTATAAAAAAAATATTCAACCTGAGTGGTATTTCCGTTTTGGCTTATTTTCATTTCCGCAAAGTCAACTTCAATTGGCTAACTACACCCCAGCGTTGTCCTACAATATCAGTGAGCAAATTAAATACTACGCCGGTGAGTGTTTTGTTAGCATTAATTACAAACTCACAATTCTCTTCGTGGAACTGAGACTACAAAATTCTGTGCTTAAACACAATTATATTAATTTTATTTTATTTAGCTAAGAATATTTGAAAAAATGGTGACAGAAAACATTTTGAAGTAAATCGTGTATGTTTCTTCACCGCTTGGTTGTGAAGGTTTATTGTATGTACATTGATGTTGAGTCCCTCAAATTTCAAGTGGCTGATATATCAAACTATGAACCTCAGAATTTGCCATTAACAAAACACACACAATTCTCGTCACATTCACAAACTCTCTTATCTCTTACTTAGGGATCAGATGGCTGTGTGTGGATATGTCCCAAGATATCATTATTATTATACCAGGTGTCCAACACTGGGTCAATAAACATATTGATCATAATGAAGTAATGTTATTATTGTAAACGGATATTAATCGGATAAAATAAACTCTACAGCCCCGTTCAAGACGCGGGGCGCAAGTCAAAGTTCAACTCCGCGCAAATTGTCCCTGCGGAGTACCTTTACAAAAAGAGATCCGCTCCAACCATACACGTGGGCGGATATAAACGCTACATGATTATTTCCAGCACGTTCACTTCCAACGTTCGAAAACAACCACTTCAATGGCATGCCAGTTATAATTTAGATCTTGAGCTCATAATTTGCACAAACGCCATTCATTTTACGTATATCGTCATTGCATTCAGCCGGAAGGCGCCCCATGTCTCGCTATAAACATTTGATATGGTTTGTGTATAATCACATCGAATGCATGTTTAATGTGTTCCACTGTACGTAAGTGAAGAGTAACGACAGACATTCGCGATTCGGCTTAATTTATTGCGAGCGTTATCAAACTGCGTACGAAAATATCGCCCATAATATTCTAGCGAGGAATATGGGTGTAATGAGGCTATCACCTTTATATTATAGCTGTTAATGTCGTATACGGCTGCTCGATGTATAAAGTGTATACGCGTATCTCATATATTTCGTTAATGGCAGGAATGGATTTATGATCTAAGAATAGCTGCGCTCGATATAATGAGTTTCTAGATCTCAGTCCCAATGGAATCATTGTTTCTTATGGCGCTTGTGATATGTGGAACGAAGTGATTGAAACATAATTATTATTAAAAATCAAGTCAATTCCGTTACGGGGTGCGTGAAGAACACTGTCTGCGAAATATCTTTATATTTACAGGCCATAATCCATATTTTTCGTGATCATCTCTTCATTGTCACTTTTCACATACATACATGTCCGTTTTTGAATATTTAATATCCCCATCCGTCAGTGTCTACGTTAGATTCGTAAGATCGTATAATTATAATATTGTAGTTGAGTAACGCGATCAGCTTATGACACCTGTTTGGATTTCAAGTCACGTGTTTTGACTAGGGATGGTACAGTAACGTGACGGTATCTAACCATGATGAACAGAACCTCACCGGATATTGAACTTGACAGGATAACAAAAGGAGGATGCCTATATATACCAACTAAGGAATTTATAGATAGTACTAATAAATACAGTAGTGTGGGAAGTGGTATCTGTCTTGACTTGCTTAATATGTATCTGGCCGAAACAAGGCCTGATGACGTTTCTGCCACTTCAACATAAAAAAGACAACCATGCCGCGTTTTTGACGTTGACGTTTGCTGCGAGTGTCACAGGAGAAACTGTTATGTCCAATACTAAAAGTTTATAATTATATTTTTAAAGGTTGACAACTGTTACAAAGCTGAATGATGTTAACTTAATTGAATTTTTTCATTTGTCCTAGCAAACAGGTCAACGTTTACACATTTTATATTTCACTCATTACTAACAATATTTTACTAGCACAATAAGGGCAAACTTAGTATATCAGTACACAGAACATTGTTACGTTACTTTGGTCCCAGTTGTCACATTCGGCCTCTGAAAATAATGATACTAATTGTCTGCCGTGCGTTAGTTGGGGAGGGGATGAGAGGGATTGGAGAGGCTGATTGGATGTACGAGATAATTTTTTCTGCTTGCCTCGTAGGTCGTGTCGACTGTAAGCGCAATTGTCGGATGAGGACTCCTAGGTTCAAATCGAAAATAGTATCTAAACTTTATTGGAGAAACGTGGGAGTGTGCTAGGATCCTTTGCATACCTCTTCGTTTATTACAGGCGTGATATTTCGTATTGATATGATTTAGGGATTAAGATTTGATATAATTCTCACATATAATCAAAACATACATATTTACATACATGATTTATGAATTATCAATACATTTTTAATTATCACGCCTAACTAGATCCATCTCACGATGACGAGCGAAGAACTGACGTGTCAGAGGCGATAGAAGCAGGCATTAGCTGACACAGTTATTAGGTGCCCGTCAAGGAAAACCACTTCTCGCCCGAGACAAGAGTATTTCTGGCTGTTGTAACTTTTTTATGAACAGGGCCCTAGTATTCAGTTTGAATACATTTTGTCGAAATGTGTCTCTCGAAACAACACTGTCTGCGTGAACATTTGACTTGGCTTAATTACTGTCGTATTATATAATCTTTATGGTGTTATGTTTAATTTCAAACATAGCTTGTTTTGTGATCTCGTATAAATATTTGGCAGCCAGTTGTTATGAAAGCATTATCTGGACAATTAAAGCTAAATTTATATTCGTACGCGTGTTGTGAATGAAAACGGCACGGATTTTTGGGTGAATTAATTGTGTTAGTAACGTGAATGAATGTGTGAATTGCCGCGGTTTATTTTTGATGAAGCTATAACTCATATTATGTCTTTGAGATATGGAGGTGCCGAAGCAGAATGTATGGGTACAGAAACACAAGGTACAGAAACAGATTGTACAGAAACAGAAGCTCGTTACTGGACTAACGATGGAACTTAGTACAGGTGCGTTATTAAACTTAGTATAGACGCTTATTGTTCTAGGTAACTAAATGTATATCTGACGTGGTCACAACTTTGGACGCCAAAAGTGAAGCGTTAAGAAAAAGCAAATAACCAAATCGGAGAAACGAATCATTACCAATATATACAAAAAAAAATAAAAAATATAATAGTGAACAATTATAATCGTGTTCTGTTGTAATGCTGACAATAATAACGAAAACCGTTAACGGACAACACAGTGTCAAAATGACGACGTTGGACTGTTTATATGTTTGATGCGAATGTCTTTCTAGTGTTAAAATATTTTAATTTTGGAATTTTTCCAACGACGCTCCGTATAAATCATACGAACGGCGCGGTGCCGCGAATGAAAACATATAAAACGCGGCAATAAAATCCTGAGTGAACGCTGTACTGAGCCGTTTAGTCAGAGCTCATAAAATAGATGTTTTATGGGAGAAAAAACAATCGGCCTTGCGACAAGGTCGGCGAGTCGGTACACTCCCACTGTTTTCTACTCAGCTTCTAAGATTCTTTTTGTTTATGGCACGGGACCATGCGAGTCGGGTTTCTGTTCCTCAAGTTGACGGACTGTTTATTGCAGTTTATTGATTAATATTTTCAAGGTGTATGAAATCAGCCGCCATCTAGTCTGATAATGTAGATAAGAAATACGTAGAATAGAAATATGAAGGTTAAATTAAATTTGATAGTAAAATGATAAAGAATCTAAGGCGAGGACGACTTAAGCGGCATTTGCAAAAATACATTGACATAATATATAAGATTACTTTCTAACAATTTACGGTTGAAATATGGGAGACATCGTTATAATGATACGCTTACAAAATTGTTAGTAGATTTAACACGCTTTAGAGAACAATACGGCCAACTGCTTACCGTTTTACTTAACGTAACTTCATGCCTGTAATCCCCGAAGGGGTAGGCAGACGAATGCAGAACATTCCCACGATTCACCGGTTATGTTTACGTCCACTATGTAATAGGTGGTGAGCCTATTGCCATGCATCGGGCACATATCCAGAATCTGAACCACTACTAGAAAATCTAAATTAGAAAATTTTGTAGTGTTCGACCCGGGAATCGAACCCGGGACCTCCCGATC
>DWEI01006181.1:0-10274 GCA_018245875.1 Mysoria ambigua | reverse complement strand
CTTATACAATATATAGGCTGTACGTACATAAGTACTTGCTCATATTCACAATATCATGTAACAAAATTAAGCGCCGTTCATTGGCTGTCTTTCACACACAAGTCCTTACAAAAATTAACCACAGTGACTTTACATCGATTACACAGAAAATTTAACAAATCAGGGTTACTCTAGGTTACACAAGTTGTAAAATCATGACAAATCAGATAAAACTGATACAAAAGTATAATAACTTTTCTTATTTAATGAATATTCATTTATTTGATTCCAATATTATCATTATTAACGTAAAAGTATGCAGTAAAGCTTGATTTATCGATCATGTAAGTATTTGTGACCTCTAACAGTATGCTGCTTCTATCGCCCTTGTTGAAACTACATGCCAGCTTCAGCTACATTAAATATGTGATTCATTATTTAGGAGGCGATGGCATTCCTTCATTGGGCTAAATCAGATACGCCTCAACCGGAAACTAGTGGTGCCGTAAGTGATATCACTGAAACGCTCAAACCAACCATTCGCAACCACCCCATCATCTCAGATATGGTATCACGAAAAACTAACGCATATCTTTTATTTTAATGCATCTTCGGATTACTGCAGCCTGTAAGTAGTCTTCTTTTGTTACCTCTTTAACTTTTCCTTATCTTATTATATTCTTTGTATAAAAATATGAAATTTAGAACCAATCAAACTTTTGTTCATCAACGTAGACACATCAACATCATTAGCCAGATTGTTTGACGCACCTTTTAATCTTCACATGTATAATGTCTCCAGAGAATATTTATCATTGTATTTTTATAACTGCAGGGTGATAAAAAACGAGAGTCAACCGGTGCAGCTGATTTAGTGACGTGTGCAGCGTGCACCGGAGCCCCCGGCTCGTGCACTCACACCGCGAACAACGGCGGGGTGTCTGAGGTCTGTTTCTTTATTAACCATCAACTATCGAGACTTAGTTTGCTTTGAAGCTTTTTAATTTTCAATTCTAATATTTTGTAAGCTTATCTCATATCCTTACAATTTCGTATAATTATTTATACTTATAATACGTATAATTATTTATACTTCGATATAAATCAGTTTTCATCATTTGACCACTCACTATTGAAGTACTTACCGTAAATCACGGCAGATATGTATTTTTCGTTCGCCGTCATCATTTATTAGCAAAATAATTTCTTTCAGCCATGTTTCGTCCAGGTTCGTAAGAAGGAGCCGCCGCACCCGATCCGCGTTGCGAAGACGATAGACGTCATCGCCCGCATCACTTTCCCCACTGCCTACGCCGTCTTTCTTATCTTCTTCTTCATCCACTACAAGGCCTTCTCTTAATGCTGACCCTACTATTTATGATATGCAGCTTACAGAAGCTTCGTGTATATGGACAATGATAATATCCTTATATTTTGTAACTCCTATATTGTCACAGCATATAAGGCCAAGCTATTCACGATACCTAACGAGATATTTTTGATGATATTGATTAAGAAATTGTGATCGTACTCATAAATTCGTTTTAAGTCAGTATATAGATTTTAGGAAAAATTTAAATGCAAAGAGACTCAGCTTTCAGGTGTTAATCGACTTTGATAATAGAGCAATAAATGTGTGTGAATTTTCTAAAGGTTTTGAAATAGTTTCGGATCAACGTTCAAAGACCGACATCGGTATGTCGAAGATTGGAAAAATCTTATGATAGGATAAAGAGGGATCAATAAAGTAACAGCACGAATATTTTCTATTCGTTGTAATGACAACGGCGTAATTGTGACAAGTATGCGATGTGCCAGATGTTTCAGCCTTTGTTGAAAGTGTTCTCAACCTCCTCGTCATATAGAAACCTATTTCAAACCTAAAGACAGTCCAATTGTATTTTTTAAAGTTGTGTTACGGTTATATTAGTAAGATAGTTAGTTATTAATTTTATAAAAAAATATAAGTAGAAAAGAAATCACTATAGCACTAGTTTATTCATTTACACCCACATCTGTTGTGATAACTTTACGTTTATTATTGCGTTAAACAAACGGTGCGTTATTTTGTGTTGTATAAAATATTACGTTACGTTAATTACAATTAGATAATGTTATCTGAAGCTCAAGTCTATAGTACTTATATTATGTAAAGTCTGAGGTGTGTCTAATGTAATCACATTGTATTTTGATGTACTTACTCTCGTTGTACGAGATCACACAGTCTTTTCTTAAGCTTGTACTTGTAGACAAAGACATGCCTTATGTAAATCATAGCACATTACAAGCTTAATAGAACAAGCTTAAAATATAGTAATTATAAGTATGGAATACGTAAAATAGGTTAACCGTGTCACGAAAATGTATCGTGTTTTGGTTCGATAGGTGTGACATTGTGTATTTACTTTATGTGGTTTGTAATATCCTTCATAATAATTGTAGCATACTTGGCTGTAACTCATAGTGTTTCCAATAATATAAACAGCGCTGTTTCAGATCGGATTTTTACAGCTATTGTTAGAAGATGCATACGCATGGGGCGAGGTCGAAAGCCGCGCGAATGCTTTGGACAAGGTTGTGCCTCCTTTCAATTTCTCCAATCACATTAACTGCCTTACGAGCCCTCGAACTAATGTTTGATGTCTTAACGTCCGATTTATTTAGTTAGATATAGTTAATTGTAATTATCGTGGACACTATAAAGACAAATAGATAATTTTATATAATTTGTTATGAACATTTTGAAAAATATTATGTGGGAAAGCTAATAATGATGTAAGTCGCGTATTAAAGGCAACGATTACGTTTTTTTTTATTAGCTTCCATGTTCATAATACATATTGTTAAGTTTTTATATTTAATGTAATTATAACGTTATTCTGGAGCAGATTTGATATAATTGGCATCACAAATTACAGACATTGTGCCAAATCAAATGGTTTGTTATCAATGTGTAAAACAATTTGAAAAAATCAATTACGTACCTATTTAAACAGATCAAATAAATAAATAGTATAACATGAAATCTTTAAAAAATTATACCTTTAACATATGTTTCGATCACATTGTATCTAATTATTCTGTCAGCTATCTTGTGAAATGTGACATGTTCCATTTAATTGTCATCGACGTTAATGCCTTTGCTTGTCAAAAAGCGGACCAAGGAGTCAACTTTTTTGAAAATATAGATTTTATATCCGACATATTTTTAACGGTACCTGTTAAGAATAAAGTTTTGGCTGTGCTTTTAAAAATATTATATGTAGTATATTATCATGAACATCTAGTTTCTTTAAACTGATCTATCTTTTTGTGGCATTCCATAAAAAAGTATGTAACTAAAGAAAGAAATTACCAAATTGATGGCAATGTAAAGAGAGAGTTCTGAGAATCTATGAAAGTTTAAAGTCTAATTTTATTATAGATTAATCGGTTAGTGTAATACATTAAAAAATGTCGATGTACAGCCGTTAAAAGTCCAAAAACGAAAAAGTATGTGGCTACGATTTCTGTTTATATTATATGCAATTCTAAAACCTTTTAAGGAAATTATGAACAGTCCATTTAGGACCAATGCAGAGCAATAATACTGATGAGACATGCTTAAAGATCGGAAATTTTAAAACCAAAACCTATGACAAAATTAATGCACTGAAAATTTGTTTAAGCTTTCTTGTTAAGATATCTTATACATAATGGATATGAAATTATATTTCATCGACAAGCATAATCAATCATTGCATACGTTTTAAATTGGGTTAATGTGTCTATATAAAGTTTGAGTATGAACGTAACTAGTCATATTGACGAAGATAAATAAACTTAATGTAATCCCCACCTTAATATATTTCCCACAACCGTCCTTTTTCTTGTCGACTTTCGATATTAAAATTCGAATGTGGACAACAGATGTTTATATTTAGGGAAAAATTGTAAAATAAAATTGTTCAAATTTTCTCTTACTTTTCAGCTCCAGGTATCAGAACAATGTCATACTATTTTACAGTAGTGTAGATTATGTAATATATATATGTATAATTTGTACAGCAGAAATATTCATTTGCTATGCATACATTTTACATATTTTGGAAGATACACACACGAAGTGTTTGCTTGATAATTACGCAATTGAAATGGATCCCAGATAAAAAAAAAAAACTTCTGTTTAAACACATTGTGATTGGCCTAACACGATCATAACCCAGACGCATAGATATTGTGGCCAAGCACGTTACAAATGACGAACGAACATACAAAAATTATAACCTGTTACTATAAATTGTTGAAAATTTATTGTTAATTGAATTCTATGTAAAATATAATCATTCCTTTTGAAAAATTGAATTATATATGTATATTTATATGAATAAAGAAGTGATACTAATTTAATTCTTGTCGTGGTGTTTATAGTACCTAAAATATAAGATAAAATAACATATCATTCGCTTTATAAGAGTCCTAATTATATTATTGACTTCGTTATATAATTACTTAAAAATCTTTACACAATGCTTGTTATACCTCTTGTTTGTATCTAAAATGTAAAGTATTTATAGATATATACTATATTCTTCTAAATGTGAAATAAATTCTCTTCAATCTATCAATCAATACACTCATGTAGCTGTAATTATTACATCTTTATCTGAATGTTAAATTAAAATAAATTGCCCGCTTCTATATTTGCCGTATTTATGACAATTTTATTTACTGTATTGTTGCAGTAATGAGTCGAGACCTTATTATGTCCTCATAAATACTTGTCTGTACTATGTCTAACGACAGTTGTGGTATTAAACTATAGCTTTGACTAATACTAGGTCACCTAGTACATTATCCCCCAAAGGCAACCTTCAGAAAACTGTACTCTCGTATAGTTTACATGTAATAATGTGGTAATGGAGTCCTAAGAAGACATTTGTAATAGTTTTTTCCATTATTTCGAAATTTCAATTAGACTGCTGTACCGGAAGGATACGACGGTAGTGTTAGGGCCCTTTCAAATCGTCCTTTGTACTGGTATGTTTGACAGGGCCCTTAATATAGAAGGCACGTATTCAGATAGATCTCCAGTTACATTTGCGATGGATTATCAATAACGATTTTGTAATAACAGATCTTTGAACCCATCAGCTACGACATTTATCACGATAATGTATACTTGTAATTTCATCAATAATATTATGACATTGTTGTTTAGGTACCTATTGTAATATAATATAAATAAGATAATATATTTTCTTTTGTATTTATTTTATTGATTCTTTATTCATATCTTCATACTGTTGCTACTAACATAAATTTATATATATATTATCCACTAATATTGCTTGATATCGACGATAATATGGATGGATATAAAATTATAAGAATCGCAAAATTAAGGTCCATGGATGCATTACACATGCGCATGCATAAAACATACGCATATTACTTTCTTAATTTAGCAATTAAATTGTTTGTACCAGTACTAAGTACTTACATTGAAATTAATTATAAACGTTAATATTGTTTTATTCTTTTATTTTCTTAAGATACGTTACTTCACAATCATTTGAATTTAATAATATTATTAAAATAAATTATTAACGAAAATAAACTTATTAGTGTGAAAGCATTGAAAGGCTTCGCGCAATAAGACTATTTGGTAGTAAAGACGCTGTGCATAATTTAAAGTGTGTATATTCTCATAACTAAATAACATAATCATACTGTGTTTAGTAACGCTGTCCCGTCAAATCACTAACGCGAGTAGAGAACTTTAAGGAAATGAATAAGAAAACAGTCCTTGTAATCGCTTTGCAAGTTGCATTTATATATGTACAAAATTACAATATTCTATATATGTAGGTATATATAGTTATTTCAAAATAATATGTATAAAAGCTTATTTATTTTTTTTACAAATAATTATAAAATTACTAGTAATCCTTTAATTATTCACCTTTTTCATCACAAATGTGTTCTTTGTGGTTTACCAGCTCATTTTATATATCCTATATATTAGATATATTGCAGTAAAAAATATTATTCTTGCTCTGAATAAAATTTAAAATGTCATATTTATTCCTGGGCCAATCACACTTAAGCATTCAAAAGGTTGCATAAACGTTAGAACAGACTGCCGCAAAAGTTAGTATAGGTTTCACGTCGCTTATTAAAACAAGGTTCAACCATATACAATGAATTTGGTTACGAGACGTGAGTCAAATATGACAATTTTATTTACAAGGCCTGAATTAGGTTTTCCACCACTTTATAATTACAAGATACTAGTTTCGAATTATAAGTATCGCGTCATGTTTTGTTAGTTTTTATTAAACATGTTGGACGTTTTATGGTATGAATTGCTTCAGTTCTACTTACTTAAAATAAAAAAAATATATTCTGCTTATTAATTAGGTGATTCAATATTTTAACTATAACATAAGGCGGTAGATTGCGTAAGTAATTATTACATAAGTACCTACTCAATAATATTATGAATAATACGCACGAAAAGACATTAGTGAGATAGATAAATTGTTCAGACATTTTGAATTTATACGATGTATAGATACATAATTATGATGTACGTGAGTATATCATTTTACGTTCTTGCGACGGACAGGTACACACTACCTATAAAGAAATATATATTATGTTGTGCGCTAAATTATATGATCCATCTTCGTTATATTGTTTAAGAAACTTTGTTAACCAAATATACGGTTTTGAAAGCAGAAAATTATTTTAATTCACTCAGTACATTTGAATTTGTTATGTTACTTCATTATTTCACAACCCACTTACAATCATATGTAGATACTTACATAAAAATGTTTTCGTGTTCTTTTAAAACTTTGATAAAGTCAATAGTTAATCATGCCTGACAGACTAGTTTATTTATCATGTAGATGTAAATATATAAACGTTATTTTTAGTCACTACCAGAACCGACACCAATCGGTCATTAGAATTATTCTACATAAAACATCCTTATATTAGTTTTTTACTATGAAAAATCTTGTTCGCTCATACACACAAAATGGCTTTTGTAACACAAATCTGACTGTAACTGTTTTACATTCAACCAAATCTGTGTAATCATACCTTATGTAGGTAATAAATATCGTGTAATTGATCATATCTATATAAACCTAATTGATGTCTTTATTTTTCTTATTAAATATTTTACATGTAAGTACATACATCTATTTAACTTTATTATTTATATTTTCTCGGCCTGCAGTACTTCAACAAACTAGAGAATTAAAAGTCCCTAATATTGGCATTAAATATTTTCACAACTTAAGGCCGAACAATCTTCGTACATTACATTGTACACTTTCCGTATACAAAAAAGTACTCATAATTTATACGTATGATACCAATTACATTAAAATAATAATGAAACAGAAACGTTGGTGAATTTTATTTGTAAGTAAAAGTATCTGGCTTTGTTATGTACCTAACTCAATTATTTCATTTCGTAGAGTGTGGTAAACAAAAAAAACTGTTCACTTACATTTTAACACTATTATAATGTAGGCATATATAATAAGTCATGTATAAATAAAAGTACGCCACAAATACGGCATACATGAAGATTTCACCATTATTAACTTAACACAGAAATTTAATGAGTCACTACAGACTTTAAATTAATATGTGACTTTAATCTGTTATCATTTTCGCATATTATTATAAAATATTGAAAAGGCTTTTGAATGCATATAGCCTTCTTTGAACGATTATAATATATATTTTTTTTGTCTCGCGATGCTGCACATAATATTGGGAGTAAGAAATCTTATAAAGAAACGTCGAGAGTTTTTTATATAAGGGGCCTGTCTGTTCTACCTTAATATTTTTTTACTGTTACTGTTACTTATTGGTTTTTTTAATAAATTATCTCACGTCCTTATATTGCAGTTTGTAATGGTGCTTTTTCGTTATGATATTAAAATTTTGAATATTGAAATTATTTAGTTACGTATCAAAAGCATAATCCACTTGTAGTTACTGATTTCTAATACTAAATATCCAAATGTTCATATACTAAAAATATGTATTCATACAACATTATGAAAATTAAATGTTTTTTTTTTATTACACAGTCATTTTAATCGCTCATCGTGGTACTGTGGAAGTGAAGCTGAAAAGTAATAGCAAAAGCGAATGTATTAAAACATTTTATTTCATTAATTAATTTATTCCTTACACACTAATAAAGTAATTAGCTTGTCTTTACTTGGCATTCGGACTGAATAGGAAAAAAAAATTCAACCGCTTATTATATTTATAAACATTTTATGTATAACATCCAAACCTTTGTAAATAAGAGTTGCAGTGCAGATTGACTATCGCACAATAAGTTATTGTAAATAATTTTAATGTAAAATGTATGAACTATAATTTTCATCAAATAAAACACAAATTGTAAGATTTAGTTGCTTTATTTCCTTTACCGATGTGTATCGCTAACTTTTCCAATCTATATATTATAACGTGAAGCATCGTCCTTTGGATCCCTTTTTACGAATGGTGCAGCGACGGAAGTGTATAAAACTTGCCACATTTTCAAGTTCAGGGTGGGGATGGGTACAGAACGGATATAGTTTATGAAATAATGCATTATAATTAATTTATTTCATCAAAAAACCCCATCTCGCACAGTGACTAGACACATGTTTACAAAATACTGTACGTACACGTACACGTCAGTAAAGCTGCTGTTATTAATGTATCGATACTACCATATACAAATATCGATATTTGTGGTTAATATTATATTTTATTGGACCATATACAGATTTTATATTAATGGTCGGTTATTTTTTACTTAATTAATATATTTTTTTAATTTAACTTAATTAGAATATTCTTTTTCATAGTCCTCATTTATGGTGTTGTTGTATGTAGCTTAGTATTGTCTCCTACAATAAGCTTAACATTCAAATTTGAAATATAAGTAAAAATAAATTATACCTACCACGTAATCAATTTTAAAGTCTTTTATTGTTTACGAATGTTAAAACAATAAAGTAATAATAATAATAATCCCCTTCGGAGATTACAGGCGTCAAGTTACGTTTATTTTTAACGATTTACGAATGTTAAAATAATACCAACAGTTACTAATATCTAAATGAATTATCTTTCAATCATAACAGCGTGATGTTTAATTGATATAATAAACAAAACTTTTAGAAAATCCAGTCAAAAGAAGTTCAATTGTGCTCATGATGATGTTACAGGTTTTTCAGAGCTCATTCTAGAAAAATCTTTAGCTGGTGCATTCAGATAAACCATTGATGCTTCTGTCTAGCTCCTGCGCTACACCATTCAGGGTATCTGTTCATGATTTTTCCGCTCCGATACAACAAGTTGACATGTCTTTTTTATTTAGCATAAACTATCATTTTATAAATTTTCAATTGTGAGTTCCTTGAAAATACTAATTTAAATTACACAATCAGTTGATTTTTTTTAATTAAAAAGGACGTAAGGACTATCACACCTGTAATCCCCGAAGGGATAGCAAGAAGAGTGCAGTACACTGTCATCAGTTATGTTTACATCCCATAATGCAATATCTGATGAGCCTATTGCCATACACCGGAAACCACTCCAGCATCCAAGCTAGTACTAGAAAACCTAAGTTTAAAAAATCCAATAATCCGATCTGGGATTTGAACGTCATGGCTTCATTCAGCAGTCGCGTTTGCCACCAACACGACCAATAATACAACAAACGGGACTAAACAAAATAACAAAAAAAATGCTTATTTGAGAAACTGCTGTTGATCTCTCCACCATCAGATTATGCGCTAATGCTTATGAGACGTCATGATACAACTGTGAGGTATTTTACATAATATCGTCTGAGAAGATATGACGAAGAAGTAGTTAGCTTTGTTCACCTAAAGTTACGCTATTGCGACCTAGATCGTTTGCGAACTACCCAAGACTATTGTTAACACTAATACCTACTATAAGTACGTAAGAAGGGTTTTGTAATAATACAATAGTACCTCACATGAATAATACAAATAGGGTCGTAATTGTAGAAATAAAATTAAAACTTAACAGTTCTTACCATGATTTATTTCACGTGATTTATTTATTTATTACAACAAAACTTAACCTACTTACTAGCTTAACTTGATTACTAGCTTAATTGATTAATTATTAATTCGGCGACCACTATGAACTCATTCAGTGTGCAACTGAACAGATCTATACGATCCGCGACCGAGTTGAGCGTATGTAGTGGCGCGCGGCACAGCAGGTTGGTGCGGGCGCGTGGCAAC
>DWEI01006180.1:0-10275 GCA_018245875.1 Mysoria ambigua | reverse complement strand
GTAGTGGTTCGGAGTCTGGATATGTGCCCGATGCATGGCAATAGGCTCACCACCTATTACATAGTGAGACGTAACCGGTGAAACGTGGGACTGTTCTACATTCCTCTGCCTACCTCTTCGGGGATTACAGGCGTGAAGTTACGTAATCTATAAAATGTTGCATAATTATGTATTGCATTAAATAATGTTAATCTAGTGAAAAATAAAAAATAGGTTATCGGTAGGTTATTATCAATAAAATATATTATGTATTTATTTTAAAAGTAACTTTTTAATTTAACAGTACTTTACGTGTTCAGTTCTGCAAACCAAATCAAATTAGGGATTTGGTATTTGAACCCAGTACCAACCGACGAACACGACCAAGGACTCAGTCAATTTACAAAATAAATTATGTAGTGATAAGTTTCTGCGGCCACTTTATGGTGGGTTCTTTGGACATTAGTTGAAGTAATATAAAGCTTTATGCAGTAACTAACAATTTCCAATAGCACAATGGCATTGACGGGCAAAAACGGCGAAATATGAATTGTAGATGGAGTGAAGAGAGCTGTGTGGAAATGTATAACATTTTTCCTAAATACAAAAATAAAGAAATTAATTTATTAATGTACAGTGGTATATAAAACCTGAACTATTTATTATATGTTTTCCAAACCTCTATTCTCCATGAGCCGTTTACATAATCAACTATATTTACTTTATCTGTGGCTGACCCCTACTTTTGTACTTGTTAACCATAACAAGGTGGCGCGGAATTTCAAAATATTTCAAATCATATTTGTATTGTATTAAATGTGTATGGCGTACTACATAATGTGTTCAATTACAATAGAATGTGATATGTAATAAGGTAATATTTTAACTCTGTAATTGTTATGATCTATCTATGGTTTAGTATTTATGATTTATCTAAAAATTATTAACATGTTCAATAAAAATTACAGCCATGGAAGTGTCAAGTAAACAAAAAAATAAGAGGCGAAAGACTCGTAAATTTCGAGATGAAATAAGAAAACGGTTACGGAGTGATATAAAGAATAATGTGAACCGAAAAAACGAAGGCATATTACAACTGAATGATGTAAAGATAAATGCTAATAATGACCAAATCACATCATATAATATAAAGAGATATGCTAATAACGCGCAAATTAATAATATAACGAGATATGCTAATAATGAGCAAATCACATCAAACCGTTTGACTTTAGCATTGTTTAATAAGACTGTTATTTCTGAAACGATAACAAGACCTAAAATTGGAATTGGTAAAAAAGTAGACAATAAAGTTAACAATCACCTAAGTGGTGAAAAAATTAACCATAATAGCAAATATATTATCTTGTCTTGTGAAAGTAGTAATCTTGAGATGAAATCACCTAAATGTTTAATGGATTTCAGCAGTAGCATTCATGTTGATGTCAATACTATTTCAGAGGGAACAGCTTTATTTAGCCCCTCAAAACCTACAACTGATAAAGAAGATTGTAAATCTCAAATCTCTCCTGAGGTGTATGACACAATATCTTCTTGCTCTAGTTTAGAAAGACCTACAAATTGTTTATATGAAAAGTTTATGAATGGTTTGCCTAAATATCTAAAAGAAATTTTTCCAGCAGTTAGAGAAGATAGTGTTGTTAATAAAAACACAGTATTCCTTAAACAACATTATTTAAGAACTTGTCAACCAAATACAGAAAACATTTGTTCAAAATTATTTACCGAGAGAGGCATACATGGCTCAAAACACAATAGAGATTCAATAATACAAAATCCTATGGATTACATTCAAATGGGGTTATCATGGCAGCTGAGTGTGAAGAACAAGAAAAACACATTAGTTTCAAGCAGTTCTAGTTCATCTTTATCACAATTCGAATTAAACAGTTCAAATATGTTTATACAGGATTCACCAGAATATGTATACTTTCCACATAAATTAAATCAATAAATAAATGAACCAACTTACAATATCTACATTCATAACAATTGCAAAATGTCTAATATTTATTTACAATAGAGTAAATGTAATTTCTCAATTGCATTACTACAGCCCAATGTTTTCCAGCTGTGTAATTAAGTTCATATACTTAAAGTTATCTGGGCTTTTAGTAAAAGAGTCAAGAAGTTGTAATTTAGTGGAATCTTTCCCATTGTAATACATTTGGAACTGGTTCGCAAGACATTGGGCCTCCTTACCACTGAGAACATTCTGTAAAAAAAAGGAATTAATTTTTTAAATCTATCCAAAATACAATAAAAGCAATGGCAAAGAAAACCAACCTTGTCATATTCTCCACGCATGAGAACTATTCCCTTGTCACTAAGTTCGGTGTAGTGTACCATGGTTAGGCATTCTGGTGCATTCTCTTTGTGAACCTGTTAACAAACTCATCCTTGTATAAAATATTGCTTACAAATAATTTCACAACTTTATTATTTTCAATGTTACACCAATTCACATGAAACAGTTACCTGATAAGCTAGAAGTGGAGTAAAATGTACTGTATTGGCATATATCTGGCTCATAATAAATTCATATCCTTGAGAACGTGGCAACGGGAAAAGGAAAGTTGGATAATTTTTCATTGTTCCTTGAATATTTGTATATATACTTGAAGGAATTGTAGCTGATATGACCTCTTTGTTCTTATGATATTCTTCCCATATTTTTTGAATATCTGAAGCATCTTTGTCTTTGACTAGATCAATCTTCAATATAGCATCTAATTTTCTTTCATCTGCTCCTTCACCATTGTTAACAGGTTCTTTGGGGTTTAACACTGAAGAAAATTGACTAAAACAGAATTTGATACAAAACATTGTGTTAAAATTCATATATGTCCAATATAGAATATAGGAATACAGAATATAGGATTTATTACAGCACTATTGGGTTTTTATAATTAGAAACTCCTATCAGTTGCATGGAGTTTATACATGTGACCAATGTATTGCAATAGATTCACCAACTATTCCATAATAGGAAGGTAACATAACAGGTGAAACATGGAAGTGCACTACACTTTTTAGCTTACCTCATTGAGAAAATATGAGAGTAATGTTTTTTTTTATTTAAACACATTCAAAACGATGTTAAGTCACTAATTCATATATCTGAGAATCCATAGTCACGCAGTACAGTAAACTATGCTCCAATCCTGCTGCATTCGTGAGATAGATATGACCAGCAGTAGAGCCCAGAAAGAGCAACAAATGATGGGGTATTAAATCCTGTAACTTTTCGCAGTTTTACCTGGTGTCAACTGACGCATATTTCATTTTCTTTTCAGTGTTTTTCTGTTTCTCTTGTTCTTCTATTCTTTGCAAGAACTCTTCAGGTGAGGTTTTCTGAAGAGTTGCAATACGATCAGCATACTTTTCGAAGAAGGGATTCTTTTTTAAATCTTCCATAGCCTTCTGCTGTTTGTTTATAGTGGTCATAATATTCCGGAACCTAGTATACTTAAGCTGTTTGATGAAATTAATTGAATTCTTATAACAGATTGCCATTAATGGAACATTAACATTCCCTTCCAAAAAATAAGATAGCAATCTTGTTAAGGTTTATAGGTTATAATATAATACTAATATGCAAGTATTAAACACATCCACAGGTATTGTATAATATTGTGCCCTGTTGAAATCTTGGATTGACAGTGTCAAATATGATACGTTGTTAATAGCCTTGAGCTTAGTCGGCACTAAAAAGAACGTTACAGGCTACAGCATATGTAACCATGACCAACTACTTGTGCAGAATACTATTTAATGGCTTTTTTAAATAGAGATGTTTCTAAATAAGAGAAATTAGTTTCGACCATAAAAATGCCACGCTCATACATGCCCACAGCGTGTTCGAAATAGTCTTGGTAGTTCGCGAACGACCAGGTCGTAGCGCTCCTTTAGGTGAACTATAACTATGCGAACTAGTAGTGTAATTATAGTAGGTTGAAATTTAATCCTACTAAATATTTTTTTGGTTTCAATTATCGGCACTGGTCTTGAAGTGATATTTAAATTTAGAATGCACATTGTTTAAGAGGCGCGGCGCGCTAACGATTTGTACCCGGACTCCTGAGTGACGAAGATCGAATTTCAAACCAGACTATCCCGTATTATTCATGTCTTAAATGATCTATGTTAAATATGGTGTTTTTTACTTATTGTAATATGATTACATTTTATACCAAGAACAGGAATAAATGTTTCCTGTAAAATAAAACTAAAATAAACCGTAATTTCAAAAATCGATAAGTAATGAACGTCTAACAAAAGAGGCCATGGTTACGATATTTTTTATCAGCTTGTCTATAATTAAATTATTACTAGATAATATTATGAATTCATTTAGTAACCGTGGGTGAAACTCCCAGGCATAGTAAGTATATACAAAGCGGTATTTTGCTTTTATTTAATATCTTGTAGTAATATCATCATTAGTCGAAATATGCTATTGAGAATTTCTAATAGAACTTCATCATCATCAGCCTATCTCAGTCCACTAAAGGATATAGGCCTCCCCTAAGGAGCAACATTGCGCTCAGAATTTGTACAAAATTCATTGTTTCTCTCAGAAAATATCGTCATATTTGTTATATCTTGGGCGCAGTTGGTCGCTAAAGGAAGTGCTTAATTTAGTTATTTATATATTAATTAGTTCGATAATAGTTTAGTAAAAGCAATAAACAATATATTTATGATTATTGCAAGTTTTGTTTATTTTTACTTAAAACATGAATTACTGAATTAAGAGTAAAAATGAAATCCTTTATTTTAAAAAATACAGTTATACCCAAGTGTCATATATACCATAAGGACCGTATATAGCATAAGTACCGTATATACCATAAGTAATTTATATACCATAAGTACCATTGTATTATAAATACCAGAAGTACCATATATACCATAAGTATCATAATATATAATAACAATTGAATTATGTCAAATATTATTTATTGAAGTATCAAGAACTAACGAAATAAGAGCGAGATAATCAATGAACTAGTTCGCATAGTTTACCTAAAAGAACGCTCTTCGCCGTAAGCGTTCGATTACAAAAAGGCTATTGACAATTTGACATGACATGTTTGACATTACCAAGAAAGGCTTAAGAAAGTTTTATGTTTACCCGGATTTAATAATATAAATAATATTGTAGGCTGCAACCTGATGGAAAACTTTTCAAGGGTAGAAAAAATAGGGGAAGGAACATATGGTGTTGTGTACAAAGCAAGAGACCGAGTCACTGGAAGGGAAATTGCATTAAAGAAAATCAAACTTGAAAAGTAAGTTTTGGCGCGAAAAACTGACGTTTTTATTTGACATATAACAGATGATTGGCATCGATACTTTGATTACTATAATTAAATATTACTTTTTGGTAAACGTTTATTAACATTTTATCACGATTCATAATAGTGGAAAAGACATATTCAGGATGGAGGTTTTTATGACAAACTTATGTTTAGCGGTGTATTGACACAGCATGGTGATATTCAAAAAGTTTAAGGCTTCTGATTTTGTATATATCTTATAAGCCACGTAACGTTTTATCTTTTTTAGGGCATAAGTGCTCTCGACTAGTTGTAATGTTTAGCTTAGTTACATAGTAGACCTAACATTTCGAATGTTCCCTTCCAGAGATATCTAAATATATTTCTTTGTTTTACGTAACTTCACGCTTGTGATCTCCGAAGAGGTAGGCAGAGGAATGCAGAACTCCCACGTTTCACCAGTTACGTTTATGTCCCACTATGTAATAGGTGGTGAGCTTATTGCCATGCATCGGGCAGATATCCAGACTCCAAACCACTACCAGATTTCTAATAGAAGTTTTACCAGATTTTCTAGTAGAAAATTTTCTTAATTAGAAAATTTTGTAGCGTTCAACCCAGGAATCAAACCCGGGACCTCTCGATCGGGAGTCATACTTGCAACCAACACGACCAACAAGGCAGACTTTATAGATGTTGTTCAGAGAAATATATAAAGGAGTGTTGAACATGAACACATGAACTCCACAGAGTCCATATCTCAAAACTATAGAGTTTATGTTGGAGGAGCTCTGGTGGATAGGTGTAAAAATAATTTAATGTGCTATGATATACACTTCTTTTGTAATTTTCTAAAGTCTGTTAATTAGTCAATTGGGCTAATTAATTGGGACACATTTAATTAACATACTAATTTAATATTTCTAATCATAATTATAAAATTTGAAATGAAAAACTCAGACATGTTGAACATAGCACTTTAAACTACACCAAATTTTGAATATAAGCACGTTTATTTTGTATTGATGTCTTTTTCGAATTGATCCACATCAGACACAGGACAAACGACTCCTAACAATTTCATATTCTTCAGCTATAGGTGAACAGCCGTATTGCTGATTTCGTTTCCTAGTGAAGCATAACAAACAACTCATACTAGTCCTGGAGCTGGTAGAACTCACAACACATCATTTTGAATATATATTCAGCCTTCCACCTCACTCAAAAATCTATATCTATCCCTGCAACTGACATTGAAATCTGACTCATTTTTATACTGTCCGAGTTTTTTTCCTCACACTTTAAGATCTATGCATTGAAATTTATTAGCAATGAAATATATTCTTTACAAAGTTGTAAGCTGTAATTATATTCTTTACTAAGCTGCGATGTAAACAATTCATATATTATTAAAAGTAACATCTCGTCTGCAATTTCCTGAGTTACACCAGGTGCAAATTCAGACTCCGAGCCACTACTAGAAATGTTATATAACGATTTTATGCTAAATATCCAATAATACCCGATTCGGTATTCCATATGCTAATTGTATTTTATAGTGAACCTGAGGGTGTACCGTCGACAGCACTGCGCGAAATCTCAGTTCTGCGCGAACTGGACCATCCTGCAGTGGTACGCTTGCTTGATGTACTTCTAGCGGATACTAAATTATTTTTAGTATTCGAATTTCTACATATGGATTTAAAAAGGCTCATGGATCTTACCAAGGGTCCTCTGCGCCTAGATCTTGTTAAGGTATATGCATTAATTGAATGTTTATATAATTGAAATTTTATTACTTTTCTGAAAATAAAACATTTGGAAGTTTAATTTCAGAGTTATTTGAGGCAGCTCTTGGAAGGAATTGCTTATTGTCACAGCCATCGTGTACTGCACCGCGATTTGAAACCGCAAAATTTGTTAGTCGACGCTGAGGGAAATATCAAATTAGCGGATTTCGGGTTAGCGCGCGCTTTTGGGATTCCAGTGCGTGCTTATACACATGAAGTCGTCACCCTCTGGTATCGCGCGCCAGAAATTTTACTAGGAGCAAAATTTTACTCGACCGCCGTTGACGTGTGGAGCTTAGCCTGTATATATGCGGAAATGGTAAAATATCAATCTAATCAAATCTTAACATTAGAATCTTGCAATTAGAGAGTTTACCTTTTTTTGCTTTACTATATAAATAAAATGTTACTATATAAAAAAAAAACGTTCACAGGCCAGCGGGCGCACGCTGTTCCCGGGAGATAGTGAAATAGATCAATTGTTTCGCATATTTCGCGCTCTCGGTACTCCCGGAGACGAAGTGTGGCCAGGAGCTCGCCAGCTGCCCGACTACCGCGCCGCATTTCCCCGATGGCCGGCTCGGCCCGCGCGCGCTCTTCTGCCGGCCGCCGCACGCGCCGAGCCGCACGCCGCATCGTTGTTTGAGAGTATGCTGCGTTACGAACCTAGCGAGCGCGTGGCGGCGCGTGCCGCGTTACTGCACCCCTACCTAGCGGATGCGCGTCGCACACCGCCCGACCTGCCCGGGCTATCGCCCGCGCCGCAGCTGTCTCCTCTACCGCCATCCTGATCTCTCGCCCGTCCGTAAAGCCGCGGGTCTTAAGGAACGCGCAGTTTTTAAATATTAATATAAAATTATTACAAATACATATGTTTTATATGGTGCCTCCCGATTTTTTTTTACAAAATTTTATTGCAGGATCGTATAATACCTAATAAGATTGTGCGGTCGGTACACCCCCGTCAGGCATGAAGTTCTTTACGTTTTTTCTCCAATTCAGAATGTAATTCGAAATGCAATCTTTATATTTCAGTTTTCATTTTATATTATTCTTTCAAGGCAACTAAATATTAAGGAAGGTTAAGGAACTTCATACCAAAAATATTGCCGCATATGTTACTACTTCTATGCACCCATTGACATGTTGAAGACAGATTTAGTTTATTGAAAGCAGAATTGTCAGTATTTTTTAAGGTCTCATGGTATTAGTCAGTTTCTGTAATTTTGATTTCAATACAAGGTTTCTAATACATATATAGAATATAATAGATAAATCTCCAGTGATAAAATTGCAGTTTCACTAGTTTCTATAAATAGCTTATTATTTCTCAATACGATGTAATTAATACCTTATTATTTGTCGAGATCGTAAATAGACATATCTTATATGTTTGTTAAGTTCTGTATAATTTTAAAATATAATTTAAGTATGTCTTTTTCAAATCTAAACAAGTCATTTAAAATTAACCGCAAATTCTTACTGTTATTTTGATGTGACACTGGTGTGGTCAGTTCGAAAAAATGTCTGAATGTTTTTGGAAATTCTGGTCCGGCTATAATACAATAAGTATTGATCTTGTACAGAAATATGCAGTTATATATTTTAATGGCTCGACGTGCAGCTCTTTGTATTGACATATTAATCGTTAGATAATAATATATTGTGTTACGTAATATGAAGTGTTATGAGAGTGTTCTGCATTCCTCTGCCTACACCTTCGGGTATTACAGGCGTGAAGCTACGTTTTTTATATAACATAATAATTCTCAGGCCCGTTGGTGCCGCGGTTAGTGAACCTGATTGATGCGCCGGGGGTCGGTTTCGATTCCTAATTAATATTTCTGTGATGAGCACAAGTATTTGTTGTGTCTGGGTGTAAAAAAAATTCAATGTAAGTATATATTTATAAGTAGTATATCAGCCGCCTGGTTACCATACCACAAGCTCTCTTGACGCTTACTTTGGCATCAGATGGCCGTGTGTGGAGGTGTCCTAAGATATTATTATCATTTTTTTTATTAATGAGAATACTTTTTATGCTTACTCTACGTGTATAATAGATGAAGAGTCTCGATGGATTTTATCAATACAAACATCGATATTTTTTAAGAGCATGCCTGTCACGATAATCTATCTTGACAACTGTCATTGTTTGAGATCCACTTGACGAACAGACCGACCGTAGTTAACATCTAATATTTAAATAAAAGCGAGTCGAATATTACTCGGTCGTTATTACTGATACAGAGGAACGATAGCGTTGTAAATAATTGTCTAAACATATAACCTCACATTACCAGAAGTATCAAATAGTCCTGTACACTTTTGTGCAAAAGTTGTATTAATAATATATATGGAATTCTAAATGTAAATAAGCTCAAAAATCGAACATTCCTTCCATTCTGTTTATATAACTTAGAATAATGTCGATTGAAATAGAATCCGCGGAGTAAGTTCAAATAAGTTTTGAGGAGTTTATATGAATTTATTTATATGAATTTATTGATAGAAATTATTCGTTGATAACACAACAAAGTGATGTAAATTATCCCGCGCAGTTCTGCAGCTGCGATGTGGCTGTCTTCTGCTAGTTCATGACCTTACAATTGTGATCAACCAGCTCAAGCTTCATATGTTTACAACATTTAATTTCTTGTGGATTTATCACATATCGGATTCTTTTGAATAACAGGTTGTAATCGTTTTATTTCAGTGTGATTCGTTTGATACAACAATATTTGAAGGAGTCCAATTTGACGAAGACCTTACAGACTTTGCAGGTTAGTATATTGTGTAGAGGTGTATGATGTACTGGTTAAGTGAGCTTATTATTACTGTATAATTTTCTATAGATGTTCAATAATTTCCATATTGTAGGAGGAGACAGGTGTGTCTTTAAACACAGTGGACAGTGTGGATGGGTTCTGTGCTGACATCAACAATGGTCACTGGGACACTGTGCTAAAGGCAACTGCTTCATTGAAGTTGCCGGATAGGAAACTAATGGATCTCTATGAACAGGTATTCTTTTGTAGCTCTAATTTAATATCTTAGGAATAGTAAATTATTCTTGGTAGACTTTGTATAAAATTCAACAGGTGAGTCTTTCATACTTAATTACGACAGCTATGATTAAAACATGGTGTTGGGCTTATTTGTGCCCCAATTAATCCTGTTTGCTTCAGTGGATTACCTATTAG
>DWEI01006179.1:0-10275 GCA_018245875.1 Mysoria ambigua | reverse complement strand
ATTTGAATTAGCGTTTTATATGCTATTGCTTGAATAACAAATACTTATATATACGACACGTATACGATAACAATAAATACATATATCAATAGGCTTAAAACGTCTAGAAGGTTCTGTTACGTAACGCAGCTAGCCAGTATCATTGTTATGCAACACTGCGGAAGAAATCCATTCGGCTCATTTCATATGAATTTTTATCTCTAAAATTTTAGTTTTCAACATGATTAGCATTTCAATAATATTTTTTTATATAAAAGTTTACTTTATTGCTTATCATAGATTACAGATCTAATATATAGTTATCCCGATATATTTAGCTGATGACATTAATGATGTTAAAGCAGTTGAGATTATACATGTAAAATAATTCAGATATTGAACATTTATTCATGGCAATTAATATTCGGATTTTTCTTTGGGACTTTTGTGGGGATAGTTAATAACTTGAATTAGTAATTTAGTAATATTATAATAAAATAGTAACAATAAGTGTTTGTTCCCTTCTTTAATTGTCGTCTGATGTGATAAACAATGAGGTACCTTCAATAGAATTATTTTGTAATATGTCACTATACAGAAACAAATGAAAATGTTATGTATGTAAATCACTGCTACAACTTAATACCTCAAATATTCATATTTCGGGACGACTCTCACACGTCCGTATCATCTAAAATCGAGCAATGTTTTACGATAACTAGGCAAGTGATAAAAATACATGCATTCATAATGTATACATTTCTAAACATGTTTATATAAATAATTACGTACCAAGGCAGAATAAACATTCGTGCTTATCGCTTAAATCAATGTCCTGGGTGGGAACGAACTGTCAAACTCCGGCTCGGTACTACGCATTGCTAACCATTGAGCAAACAGATCAGCGAATAAGTTCAAACACACCTCATCGGAAATGACTATTTTTGCACTTGAGAAAAAATCTTACATAATCTCACTGCCGTAATCGTCATAGAATAACTCTGATCTTCATTCCTTCAGCTTTTTCATGTCTTTAGGTTTATTTCAAGCAGTCGAATTTACTATGATCTTGCCATAATTTGTTCTGTCACATTGGACGCCCATACAATTTTACACGACGCACAGACTTAACCACTTATATGGATTTGAAAAGATGTTTCACTGTGACCGGGAGAGACAGATTTACCAAGTAAATATAATTTCTCCTTAATAGGTGTTCTTGAATTATTACGGAGTGCTTAGTGGTTCTTTTGAATGTCGCTATGTTGTTTGTTATTACCTAAAGCATTACCTGGAGGCAAACAAATAAAAACGCTATAACTGTATGGGAAGTAGTAAAAACATTTTACTTAGCTCATATTGCTATTAAAAAAATGTATTTTGAAAATCCACTATAGACACCATTACACTTTTATAATTCCACCGCTCGAGCGGCTGGTTGCTATACGCTTTTGAAAAAGAAATACATGTTTTTGCCAACAAAATATCTGGTCAATTCAGCGATCGTAGGGCCAGAGCAAGGGAACACGACACAATTAATCGTGACCTGAAAGTCAGTAATAATTGAAGGTGAACAGCCAATAAAAGCTAATGACATTGCAATAGATAAGGTTACTCTACAAATGACATCCAAGTACGTACCTATTGACTGTTCGCCCTATCTCTGTTGCCAGTTGCCTTGATGATAGACGTTTGTTGTATTGAACAAATCTTGATATCTCTGTCCGTGTTGATGAGTAATATAAAATATCTGTCGTTTAATTTTCTGCTGTCGTTGCCATTGAAATCTGCTATACAATCTAGTCATTTTCGTTTGCAATAGTGGAGTGTTACGATGTTTTTAATTAGTCTCATTAATTTGGATATTTTTGTATGCGCAACATATACAAATGAATGTTTATAAACGCATCGAACCATTAGTTTTTAAACAATTCACAACCTATGTAATGTCAGTGTATGTAAATCATTTGATCTTTCCGCAGTCTTGATATCCTGGTATGACCTTTTGTGTTATCTTCCCACTGTCGACCATGAGGGTCCTTACACAATGAGAAAAGTTAAGACTGTCTGGTACGCTGACCAATTGCGGTTTGGCACTGTACTTACCTTTGAGTACATCGTGGAGAACTAAAATGTGCTGGGGTCGGCACGATGTCGCGGTGCGCGCCTGGAGCGTGTCACCGGACCCCTGGATTCACAGTAGAATGTAAAGCCACTAGGATTACTCTCTAACGCATACACGATTACTCGTTATATGTGCTCAGAATTCATAAACCCACGTAGTATATAGTACACGTACATTTTATCAAGGAAAATAAACACAAATTTGTGATAATGTGTGTCCATTAAACGATGCGTTCGCATGGACAGATTACATACATCAACTTAATCGTTGCCTATACATCTAATGGTGATAGTAAACTAACTGCGCACCTAGTATTGTTCATGATTTTATAAGGTTTTATTATTAACTAGCCTTTACCCATCATTTTTATTCAAACTCAGAGACGAACTTCATTTAAATTTAAATTAATTTCATCATTGATATGTATCCAACAATTACTCAAATTAAATTTACTTGTTGTATATTAATTTTAATAATTATTTGATAATAATGGCCTTTCTGTGTAATAACGAATAATTACGAATAATAATGAATAAATACTATAGTAGGAAGTTACTTTGAAACAACATTCCATAAAATACATTAATTAGGCTATGGGTAACGAACAAACAATGAAAAAGAGAAATAATATGAAAATAAATATTATCTTTGTTTTTTGGCTTGTACTTTACACCTCATAAGATCATAACATATTACAAATTATTTTCGAGCAATATTTAATGTACAGAATTGTCTTATGTTATATTGTTACATATTGACCTACGGCTATATTTTTATATTTAAAAACGCATATTTAGTTGCCTTGTAGTATAGCAAGTAGATTGTAGTTGATACTACGAGTATGTACAATGTATCTTTGTCTTTAATTTAATATCCTTTAATCCAATTGTAAATTGCACACTTGCCCTCGTCTTGAAGACGTATGTTCTAGAAGATTCTGGGTCAATCTAGAGAATTTGGGCTTTATGTTACAATTGGAAAGTTAATCTTTTGTCTTCATCTTAAGGTTCATATTAGCTTGCAATATGAAGTTGTTTACTCTGATCGCTTACCTAAAATATGTCTTAAGACGGTCTATATCTGTAATCAGACTGACTCGTTGGTCGTGTTGATTGCAAGTATGACTGCAGATCGGTTGCTTGGTTCGATTCTCGGGTCGAACACTACAAAAAATTCTAATTTAGAATTTCTAGTAGTGGTTCGGAGTCTGGATATGTGCCTCATGCATGGCAATAGGTTCACCACCTATTCCATAGTGGTACGTAAACGTAACTGATGATTCGTGGGAATGTTACGCATTCCTCTGCCTACCCCTTCGAGGATTACAGGCGTCAAGTTACGTACGTATATCTGTAATCGTTTTCCTCAACATGTAAACAAGAGCACCGAGTTCTCTGTGATATTTATAATCAAAAATTTATTTGTTTTATATGATAATTGAATAACAACAGACAAACGCAATTTATAAATAATATCGTACTCGTTTTAAAAATGGATTTTTTTAAATATGATGCCGTTCCTTAAGAAAGAAAATTTAGTCCAAAGTATATTTTTGTGAATCTGCCCCAAGATTTCCTAACTCTGTGAGACGTGTCGTGAGAGTTATTCACCGAACTTTATTGTGATTATTGTTCATTCATATTCTTCGTGAATTCAGTAAGAAGAAACAATATATAACGGCCTATACATTTTTACAAAATATTGAAATACTTTATTCCTTAATGAGTAGTTTGCAAATTAGCATGGTGGCTAAGTATAATATAGAGCGCGCGATAATATGACGCTATGAGTTGGTTCGATCGAGTGAAGTTGCCACGCAGTATTCTTCTTAACAAGCTAAACATCTTTTGTTCATTATAAACTGGATATATTGATATCATATTATCATATCATATTGATTATCATAAATTCAACACGGAGTCAAAATTTTTTTGGAACCCTCAATTTCCTTACGCGTTCTCATTTCAGGTCAAACGGTATACGCGCAGGGCGCCGCGGCGACGCCCGTGCCGCTGCTCAACGCTATGACCGAGGTCGGCAAGGCCGCGTCACTGAAGGACATCAAGGTTGTTCACATGCACACGGAAAAGGAGGCCCCGTACGTTGCGCCCGAGTGCAAGGATATCTTTAGGTTTGTGAAGCATCGCCCACAGTTTTGTTTATTTTTGAGTTGAATTGACTTATAAAAGCTAAATAATATTAGATTCATGGAATTGCACAAACTTTTGATATTTAACGAGGAACTCGCGATAGGTTAAAAGTATAACAATTTTTCGTTTAAGTTGTAGGAATGCACCGCAAATTTAAATGAAATATAAGTATGTATAATCTGCACCACGACATAATTTTAAATATACATATATTAAGCCGATATTTTTAAAAGCTGCTCGTTCGCGCGATATTGCTCTTGGAATCATACCAATTTGCATTTAAATTAATTCGTTCATATTAGCGTAATGAGTGAATAAACAAACGGAAAATATCTTAAAATATTTTTTAGCTAATCGTCATCTACAATACGTTTTATGGTTTTCACTGTTGATCACTGGTCACGTATCTCAAAGTAAGTATTGCGCGTATGGCTTTGGCTACTGCGTTAGCATAGTAAAAGTAGCGATTACTATTTCGTGAAATAAAACCATTTCGTTTATAGAAGTCGATCATGTTACTATCTTATTATTAGTGACGTGTAATCTAAAACCAGTCTAAAGGATAGTCTTTATAGGATAGTATATAAGGATAGTATTTAATGATAATATTGGGGAGCTTCTGATGAAGGATCTCGGATAGGCAGGAAATACGTAAGTTATGAAGATATATTGTTTGATCACACTAGAAAGATTCCAACAATATTTTTACATAACATGTCGAATGAATAACACGTTTATCTCATGTAACGGACGCCGCTATCTTAACAGTCATTATCGGAAATGTAATTTATCGTAACAGTATCACTGATATTTTTGACAGCTGTCAAAATTTGCTCAGACCTTATTGGATTCATATAAGCCGAACCATTAAGGAAACGAAATTTGAATGGCGGCGTTAATCGTGTCCTCTCATTCGCACAGTATAGTTGTCTATACTCGCCCACGTAAATATTGCATGCAAAAAATATTCAGTTTGAATTTACTTTCACGTTTTCTCGGAGCAGTATCAAAAAATCCTGTTGAAGGTCCATTTCATGTTGTTTCTATGAAACTCTTTATAATAAACTCATAAAGATTTTAAAAGTTTATAATTATGTACATAATTTAATTTTCCTTATATTCATTTTAATTGAGTTATCATTTGTGCTAATACAATTAACTATCGTAAATAAAACACGTCCTCTGCACAGTATTCATAATTACGCTGAATTCACTTTCTGTTGACTCAAGTATAAAGCCTCATTAGCCGTGTTGGTTGCAAGTACAACTGCTAGGTCCCGGGTTCGATTCCGAGGTCGAACATTATGAAATTTTCTATTTTAGATTTTATAATAGTGGTTCGAAGTTTGGATATGTGCATGCATGGCAACAGGCTCACCGCCTATTCCATAGTGGGACGTAAACGTAACCGTTGAAACGTGGGAGTGTTCTACATTCCTTTGCCTACCTCTTCGACGATTGCAGGCGTGTAGTTGGGTTACGTAAATACAAAGCTTCCATTTTAGTTTCGTTTCGTGGACATTATGATTTTATCAGATATGAATGATAAATGTGACATGATGACATTTATCGAATTGATCACATGAATAAATGAGCACTATGAGTTACATTACTGATTATCACTCTTATGATATCAAGTTCCGTCACGTCTATTTAGTAATAAATCACTTATTACCGGATTTAATGAACGTCTCTTTCTTATTGGATTAAATGTGAAAACACAAATGCCAAGACGCCGTATTTAGAAATTCGATTGGCTTCTTGGTGTAGTGGTTCGTGGAATGGAGATTTTGATTCCTACCCAGGGTAAATATCTGTTTGATGAGCCCAATTATTTGTTCTATATTTGGCAGTAAAAAACAAATATCCGTAGTATATATTTATATGTACTTTTGTAGTTTATCAGCCCTTTGCTCACCGTAACGCAATCTGTCTTGGTTCATACTTTGGGATCGATTGCCTATTTGTGGCTATGGCCCAAGTCATTATTATTGTTTAGTAATACGTCGTTGCATATGTCTACATTCCCATGGATCTTTTAAAATAAGAAGAGTAAGCCTAAATGGCTAAATCACACGCCTTCTCATCTTGGAGATACCTCGAAACTACATAATTCCTCACGACTTTATGCTAATTACTTGCATCGAGTGATGAAATGTTTACATGACAAATAAAACGGGCGTCCTATCCGTTATATCACTGAAACACACAGAATAGAAAGTCTTTGCTCTCGTACAATGTAGGTGTCCAAATTTAAATATTGACGTAGGTCAATAATTGGAGTTCGTCCAAGGAAATTCCTTTATAACATTGAATAGTAAACGCGTGCACGAATGAAACGACTGTATCCAGTAGAGTGAGAACTAAATATGTTATAATATACACGATATCGTCATCGGCCTTTTTATATTTTAGACTTGGCCACGAGTACTGAACGAGCAATCCTTATCACGGAACCTTTTATATTCTCAGTGTTCAACAGGCATCACAATGACTAACTAATGTTGAAGCCAAATTTAACAAAGCTGGTCAAGTGTGAGTCGGAGACAGATTTCACATCTCTTAGATGGCATTATCTTTGCTGTGAATCTCTTTGCTGTGGTACGTGGAAGGGTACCACAGTACACTGCATACCTCTTCAGATATTGCAGGCGTGATGTAACATAGTTTTATCAATCGTTAGCATCAAGTGAATTTTTTTTTTAAACGCACATAATTCATAACGGAATAAGCGCACGTCGAGATTTGAAACTAGGACCCCTGGAGTGAGAGGCTGAATTATGTTCCATTCGGCTACCACTGCTGCAAAACTTTAACCCTCTATTGTGATTACCTATAATTACAATATCCTATTGTTATTATTAATTAATATTATTAACGCGACAGTTTGTAAATCTGGATGGATGTTTGTTACTCTTTCACTTAAAAACTACTGAATGGATTTTAATGAAACTACAATATTATATCTTATAAGTTATATATCTTATACGTTATATATCTTATACATTATATATTTTGAATAGTCAAAAATATAATGTACAAGAAAGTAAGATATGCCGAGCTGGCGACCGCGTTACGCCCCTCGGCTCTCACCCCTAGCTCGCCTGCTCATCTTTTTCGTTTAGATATTCGATTTTTTTCTCTCTGTGGAGCAACATATAAGCTACTCTTAATCCTAAAACTTTTGTGACACACTGATTTCCACGCGGGCAAAGTTGCGAGCACATCTAGTAATGTAAAAAAAATACAGGTCCCTCTTTTATGTATACGATTACCTCTTCTGTGATTACAAGCATGAAATTACATATTACGTATTTATTTTATTTACATCTATCTTAAGATGATTTTATATCCGTGAAGTAATTATGACCTCAATAATTTATTTAATTATGTACATCACTGTTCTATCTGTTGGGAGTTCTTTATTCTTTCAGGCGCCTGAATGAATAAAGAACTCCTGAACGCAATTTCATTGGCAGTGCAATATGCAAATGTATTTGTAATGTAATGTGTTAAATTTTTATTTTAATTATCACTTTATATAACTGTAAAGGATCTGTTAAGGAATTCACACTTTAAAGTCCTCCATTATGTACTGTGAACTCTGCCAACCCGCGTTTAATTAGCTAGCAATAGTTCTATTTGTTCTTTATATAGACGTTTCATATATCGTCGTTTACAGCGATCAAATATTTATTTCCAGGTCGTGTTCCTTGTTCATGGCCGCCAACGTCCGCAAGTCGGTGGCCGAGGGTCGCTCGGACGCGATCCCCATCTTCTTGCAAGACATCCCGAAACTGTTCCACAGGAAAATCATCCGGCCGGACATTTCTATTATCCAGGTAATGAGATGAACGTGAGTACAATCTATGGGAATTGTTCATGTATTATTTTATACATGAGGATCGATAGAAATAAATCTGTATGGAAATAATTAAAGTCGAAAATAAGTGCGGGTATAATAATTTAGTGAAAGATCCAGTCCTGTTTTTTTAAACTCCAGTAAACGAATAGTTTAACTAATTTAAATCGATTACTCATCCTGGCGTATTGTTCACCCCAGCCTCACTGGTCTACATGAAGGTGATTCAAGCAATATTTATTAGCCTCAGCTCGCTAAGCAGACAGGTGATTACAGTGTCCCCCTGTAAGTTTCTGCTCTGAATTCGATCGTAGTTCAGCCTTGATTAGTATATGAGCTCGTATAATAAAGTGGAATATGATGTTAAGTCGGAGCAAATAATTACGTAAGAAGCCGGTTATAACACCGTATTTCTTGGGGCAATGGAAACTATATATTTAATTTTAATCGAAACTATAAGGCGGCGTCGTGTGCAGGGGCGCTATAAAGTACATAATAATTGGTTACGGTACGGACTGATAAACGAATTTCAATCCAACATTTGGAGTGGATAGTAATTTTTCTATATGTATCCTCAAGTATGAAATAAGTGCAAAACATTGTGTAGCAATTATATATTGATGATAATAATAATGATACCTTAGGAAATCACACACGGCCTTCTGATCGCAAAGTAAGGCTCCAGACACCTTGTACTATGGTAACAACACGACTGATAAACTACATATATACATACACAGAACAAATACTTGATCTCCTCATATAGGAATCGAACCCACGACCGCCGGCGCAACAGTAATGTCACCTAATAATGAACCAACGGGCTAATATTATTATGTAATAATATTCGCGGATGCGTAATAGTACAAATATTTATGTAATAAACAAGTTCAAAGACCGAAGTAACATTGAGAGCAATAACAACATTGTCACAATAACCCCAAAGGTCGCGGCGTCGTTAGGGTATGGGCACATATGACGTGGATATCTCAAGTGGCAGATTGTGTAGTAATGTATCTGTGTGTAACAGCTGGGCGATGGAAGCGAATCCAATCCGCGGACGAGGTTCTCACCATTCACATCCAGCGTGGATCATATATGGATTGTTATAACCACCATGGGGAGGCCTATTTCCAGCAGTGGACTGTAATAGGGTGATGATCATGAAATAAATATACAATGTATGTTATTCACCTGAACTAATTTTGTGAACCTCTGCCATAAGGTTAAATATTTTTCATTTAACGTTATGCTGCTAGGCACAAGACGACTCCGCGGGTTATAACTAGTGTGTAAATATTATTTTTTAACGTTTTATTATGTACTGTTTACAACCGAGATTATCAATAGACGTCATTAATGTTATTATAAACATTTGGGTCTAACTATACTGAGATAATTTTAAAGTAAACATTATTCGTTTTACAACGGCCACACCTACGGCAATACTCTTGTTTTTATTATGTGATAATTTAAAAATAATTTGTTATTCTTCAAGAATGCATTTTAGTATGATTTATGTTGGCTATTCCAAGTAATAAAGAAGCTTTCCAAATACCGGCACGAACTACGAGAGCGGGTCTGTCACATGTAAAACGTTCAAAAGTCAGGCCTGTCACATGTAAAATGGTCAGTCAGAGAATGGGAGTAAAATTGTGCCGCGACGTCACTCAGTGTCTGTCTACCGTATTTTACTATAACGTTATACATGTTCTCGGTTACAGGTGTCCCCGCCCGACCACCACGGCTACTGCAGCTTGGGCACGTCAGTGGATTGCGTGCGAGCCGCCCTCGTCAATTCCAAGATTATCATCGGTGAGACCCCCGACACTATTGTACAGTTGGTACCGGTGGCTTCCCGAAGTCCTCCAGGGAATAAAGATCTTCTCCTACCTTATTCGGCGAAAGGCAGTCTATATCTTGTCCGTAATAAATCGTACATTATCAGTATATTTCGTTCAGCTAGCTTAATTTGTCGGCGATGAAATGAGAAACAAAAAAAAATAGAAATTCGTTTTCTTGCAAAACAACTGTGAGATGTGTATAATAATATTTTTTTTACATACATACATATATATCTTCACGCCAGGTCCCTTACGGAGTAGGCAGAGAGCAGGGAATGCCAAATATCTCTATCCTTATAGACCTGCAGCGCCTCC
>DWEI01006178.1:0-10277 GCA_018245875.1 Mysoria ambigua | reverse complement strand
ACTCAAATAGGATGATGATGAAAAAAATGGTTATTATATAAATAATTATATTTTCAGAACGACAAGTAGTTATCATTTTCAACTGTATGTTTACCACAGAGCGTGTCATTAATTGTATCAGACAGTACACGATTGTTATGATTTTCAAATAAAATTATTAAAACCCCTTGCAAAATAATTTCAACTTCAGTTCTCATTGCTTTAATATTTCGTTTCAACCGGGCATAAGGGCTATTGTTTCGGGTTAAGTCCTGTTATCATGAGTTCACTGCGCCCGGATAAGGGTGAGCTTACGGCTTTTATAAAATACGTAAAAAAGGGAAGAAATAATATTATATAGATTCATTAGAAATAATTTTTATATTCCTGGAAACAAGCATAATCCGGATATTACCGCTATTATTCCGGTTTGATCCGGTTATCTCCGCTCTACGGAGCGGGTTAGGCGGAGCTTAGCAAATAAACTCCAATTTAACATTAAAGAATATTTATATTTATTATTTATAAATAACATTGCATGTGCTATATTGTTGTACATAGAATTTACGCTGTTTTAAAGTAGCAAAGAGTAGTTAGCGCACAGAAGTACGGTTAGGTATCGCTCGTAGACATAAAAGACTATAATACTGGCTCTAACAAGAATTGGTGTTGTCTGAGAAAACTAATTTAAAGCTTAAGGAGGGTCTCCTAGGTTTAATTTAGTATTTATGGGCCGTTTCTATGTGCAGTCGTTTTATGAGGTCGATCGTTTGTTGAGCATAGGGTTGAAACAATGTAGATTAAAATTTCGATGTGAAAATTATTTATCAATGTATGAAAGTTTAAATTGTTGTTCTTTGAAAATATCTAATACCAGGAATAGTATTATCTATTTTCACTACTACACTATGCCAAGGAATTGCCATAGTATAGTTTTCCTTTTACTTATACCATGTATTTTACCTTCTATGTGTAGTAAGGATTAAATTATATTTCTAATATCTTGCCTGTAAGTTATACAGTGAGTTTATTGTAAGTACAAAACAAGCGTGTCAGGTCTGTAGAGACAGAGATATTTGGTATTCGGTGCTGTCCGCCTACCCCGTGAGAGATCTGGCGTGGGGATACTTTTGCGTATATGTAAATGAGAACCCGAAACATTACTACATAAAATATTACTGTCCGGTAATTACATTTTAATATTCGCACAGTGCCACCCCTAGAGCGCACTTAAGTCCTCAGAGCGCTAAGAGAGTCCTGCTTTAATCACTATCTAGATGAAAGAGGCAGCCTTTGCTTAGTGGCTCGGGGTGCGGTGTGTATAAATTAAGAAATTCCAGGAATAGCCGGAACGTCTTCTCGGGAATATCACGCAGTTGACTGTTAACATTAAGCTGAAACTATTTATAAACTATACTATATTAAAATTGAAATTAAAACATGAATAACAAATATTACTAAAAGAAAGATAAAGATAAGGAATATTTTAATAATAATAATAAATAAACAATTTATATGCTGTTTTGACAACTATTCTATTTTGCATAAATATCGCTGCTAACAATATTAATGTTTTATTTAATACTGTGTGGAAATTTTAAAATATTTTTTTTATTTCATTAAACTGATTTATTAATAAAGGTACCTATTTAAAATCGACACTATCCAATTATCTTTGTAAAGTAATAGTATAATAGTACTAGTATTATATATTATATTTATCAAAGTCAACACGAAAATTTGACTTTTTAACAAGTCAATCCAAATTTATGCATTTTTGTCCGTGTGTTTAATACATCATAACGCTTTAAAACTCATGAACGGAGTTTGGTAAATCTTTAAACATATAGAGATCGAACAACGGGAAAGGTTATTAAACTATTTACACCCAAAAAAGGAACGAAAAATATTGTGTTTTTAATAACATAGAACTTTATAATGAAATAAATCCATATACCTATATTTAATCAATTCCATCATCACCATCATCCAGAATAACAGAGATTGATTTCTAACAAAAGAATAAAAGTTATATAAACATATTTCTAACTCGTTGCTCTGTACATATCACATGAAAAGCCTGCGTGATAATGTAACACGCATTAACTAGTTTTATATATAAAAACGGAACAAAAACTCGTATTAATAACAAAAACTTTTGTTCAGAGTGGTATCCAAATTCAACAGCTCCGTATCAGCAATAAAAGTCACTTAACAATAGATTAAAAGCCACGTACACCGATCTAACTATTCAAACAAGAAGTTAACGAAGCCTGCTGCTCACAAGTCTCCTGACACACGAAAGTTAAACACCAGCTTCGTATTATTACATCGACTCTACATAACAATATTGTATGCCTTAATATCTGTAATATCGCTGAACGGTTTGACAATATTAATGACCGTGTTTCATGCCGTTCTGGTAAATTTTGCGGCGCACGAAAGTTCCACGTTCACACGAAATTAAGTCAGTAAGGTACTATAATAACGAAGGTCTTTAGTACGGTCGGCATGAACGCAAACAATGTATTTCTTGATGTTATGAACATAGTTTAATATATGCCACAACAGTGTACAAATATATTACGTTCATATTTTAATTAGCTTAGAAGTCTCCGAAACCGGCGGGAGTGTGTCCAGAGAGGGATGAATGTAGGGAGGGGGGAGAGGAGGGGGGTATTGGGATACAAATATTTAGCACTCTCTACTCTGCCTACCACCTGAGGGACATGTCGTTGTGATGTAATTGTAATAATTTAATACGTTTACATTATACTTTTGAATCCGTTACAATGATATTTACTGTATTTCAATATTATTAGAAGTATGGCCCTTATTTTGTTCATAAGGAATTGGTTTTTTCATAAATCGGTTGGTGACAATTAAATAAAATTGTATTACACAATACTTTTATAGGCTCGACTTCGGCTACTATAAAGTTCAGCGCAGATGAACATGAGTTCTATTTTGTCGCTACAAAAACAACCCAACTTTAATACGCCATATTGAACTACGATACGAAACAATAGCGACCTTAATTTGACCCGCAAACATAAAGAGTCTCGCTAAATGCCTAAATAAACTCTATATTTACACACTCACCACAACTAATGATGTAATAATCGAGGGAGTGAGTCGTTACCCGTTTGCGTGCTGTTGAGTCAATGCGTAAATATACGAATGTGGAATCGATACCGTCCCGGGCACACGGTACAAGCTGTCCAAGCTTCGCCTCAGAGACATTCCAAAAGACGACACGACGTACCGTGTTGTCGTACAAAAAACGAGTATATAGTGCTTACATAGAATCAGTCGTATTGAAACAAGACTATTTCCCCACAGCATAATGTCAGTTTTGTGGCAATAAAATGCCTAGCAACTAGATAAAGAATACGAGCGTGACTAGGTTCAATTATTTGTTGGTTGTGTCGTAACGTTTAATGATTTAAGGATCTTACACTAGCTTCGACACGAGTTTGACTTTAGTAGATTTCTTCATTGATAGCTTTAGATTTGATTCAGAAAATCTGTCTTGTCTTTCTCACTCCGAGAAAATTTCCGTGTTCGATGAAAAAGATTGAGGAAGACAATGATATGGATGGTGATGTTGAGGATGGTGATGATGAAGATGCTGATGATGACGACGAGGATAATAATAATGATGATAATAACAAAAACACATTAAGTGATAAGAACTAACAAGAATGCGATTATGTAACAGTCAACAGTTCTTGACTAGAATGTCATTAGACGCGTTACTACGTAGTTAAGTGTTACTAAAACAATTATTTATTCTAACTGATAACCTAAATCCTCTATAATGGGGACCGATATCCGACAGTCTCTTCGCTGTGAGCATTTGAATTTCAAATGACACAATTAGATTGCTCAGATATTGAGTTTCCCGAATGAACGAAATAATCACGCTCGGAATTGGCTGTGAGTAGAACAATGAATATTAATATAGTCTTCGAAGGTTGCTTTTTTTGATAAAAAAACACCTTTTTATTCTATTGTACTGTTAGCACTAATTAGGTTCATTTAGTCGACCGAAGAATCAAGCTACTATTTATGCGAACGAAATGAGAATTTTAACTTGTACTTTTTAGATTTTTCCTTAGTCTATTTTTTCAGGATTCATCCGAGAATGCAGATTTGGAATAAGTAACGTTGATGAGGAATAATTAAGGTAACAAAACCTTACATTCTGGTCGTCTTCAAAGAACAACAGACGTACACATGTTTTTTGCTATACCTACACATTTTTATTGCTATATATATACTTGCTTGTAATACAAACTATGATGTTGTGGTAGGCAGTAGGCAGATACATTAGAACATGAAGTATTGTATCGAAAATCTCAAAAGCAAAAAAACATCTATTCCGATTTATATTATTTCGTCGCAATTTTATATTATTTCGTACGTTGGTGATAGTTTATTGTGACCTGGTTGGCACTCCATTTGCTTCTACACATTGTTTCCTTAACCTATTCCCAAATGACTCGAGAGTATAATACATTTTCTCTTCCATTCCTCCCTGATGGCCGTCCTCATTCATGGTATGCCCATTATTATTGTATCATTTTCTTCTCATGTCATCTTTTAGGAAATTCATTCATTTTATCTTTTGCTCTGTTTTTCTCTTGATAACCTTCAAGTTCAGTACACTTTTTACTACTGTAATCTCATATATGTATATACTAAAAAATATATTTCATCCAGCGTAATAAGTACCTAGCTCTAGCTGCACTATTTCATCAAAGATCTCATCATTTATTCTGGACATAGAAATGAGATATGCGAGCGTATTATTTTTAAGGCTCTTAAGCAAAAAGCAATTCAATCTTCAATTTAATCTTGTGTTATATCAAAATAGTACTCGTCTTTTATACCAAAGGCAAACTCGTCTAGCGACGGCTACGCCATTTCATGCTCCGCGTCAATAGTTGAACTATTCCTCCCCCAGGGACGGGGTGAGTTTGGTGGATGTCTAGGGTGGGGCGTCGCTCGCAAAATGTCGGCTTGTGTATTATTTTCCATATGAAGGATACATGACTCATCCTTTGTTACATAACGTACAGGTATGCAGATATTCGTATTGACAGATTACTAGTGTATAACAGAGTTACCAATATTTCTTTATAGCGGTCATCATCATCATCCTATTCCCGTCCACTGCTGTCATCCCACCTAGCCAAGTGCCAATGGCAGAGTTTTAAAACAACATGTATTGTGATGTATGATATTTGTTAAACTTTATACTAATTATGAGAATGGAAAATGAAAATAGGATAAGAAGTAAGAAACAAAGTGTTTATACTAAAAATGAAATACATTGAGGGCGATACAACGAGGAGGAGGAAGAGAGATGGAGTTCTAGGCCAAAATATGGTCAAGGGAAATCGTATATATTAAACTTATAAGGGACGTCAGAGTCGATATTAATTTTAAGTCAATCAGACGATCTTTTCACTAATCGACACAGCTCTCAGAACGAAAAGTCGAAAGGCCATGGTCTGTCACGCAGGCTGAATGAGTAAACTTGAATATGAATAGACCATAGAAATAAGATTAATAATGCGCCTTCGGAAGTACAGTAGCATTGTACTTATAATGACCGTAAAAAAGTAACTTGCTATAAACCTCAGGCGCATCGACGATATGTAAATGTAAATTGTAATTGAAAATTATAAGTACATGTTTTTAATATTTAACAAAGAGAAAGTTGATCCTATCGAAGGATCACATCATTAACTTTAATGTATATGTTGCTTATGAAACAAATATAGGTAACATTATTGTTATTAAAAACACAAATACGCTTCAATGTATTGTAAATTTAACTATGATTGCCGCACTCCCAATATCCATTTAACTTCCAACTTTATTATCGTTGCTCGATTGAAAATGGAACACTACGTGGTCCGCATTTATAACCGGCACCCAAACTAACTCTGGAACAATCGGCGACTAATCCCGCTCAGCGAGCTCACAGCAAATAGAATCGGTATCTGGACCTGCAGGCGTCCCATAGCCAGCCGTTAACGACCTTGGTGTCTATATTATATTATTATTAATACAGTACGGTGCAAGGTTCTTCACTAGGTAGGTAGAAAATAACGAGGGATCTTTAGCAAGTTTGTCTTAAAACACAGTGTCAGTAATCTTGGCTTAATGCATCGTTGGCATATGCTTTATTATGACGGCAAGTCTCTGGTTATATATAATATCTCTGGCCTTACAGATCTGAGATGCTTTATCAATGTCCATCGATCTCCTTATCAACGCACTCCCTACTCAATTACTCGTAGTGATTGACCGATTTTATTACACACAATGACGATGATTTAATTCGTCAGAAAATATACACGCGTAAGAGTTTCCTAAAATGTTCATGAAAACGTAGTATATGCGCAACAATCTATAGACATAACGTGGCGCCTGTAATCCCCGAAGAGGTAGGCAGAAAGGTGTAGTACACTCCCACATGTCGCCAGTGACGTTTACGTCTTACTGGACTAGCTGGTGTGACTATTGCCATACAAGGGACACAGTGAAGATTGAATATTAAAAATTAATTATGCTTTTATGTTTCAGTACTTTGAGTATATTTGGTCTTTTGTAGCATCCGTAGGTATCATAGAGTTATATAAATATAACAGGGCTTCTGACTTGGTCGAAGAGTGATATATGCAGTTAATGAAAGTAAATAAATGACCACTTTGTAGTAAATTAAACTAATTGTAAACAGAAAGGGTTATTTTCCATAAAGTTTGGAAACGAATGGAAGAACGTGAATTTTATTTTACAAAACCTAAAATTTTTCGAAAATTTTCTTTTCCAAAAACTATAAAGAAAACGATTAAATCAAGAATAAAAACGATTAAGTATGTATTGTCTCCATTTCTCGTCTTCAATAATAGAATACGAGTTTACTATAATAATATACTCAACTAAAACACTCAAAATAATGTCAACGAACAAATACTACGAAAAAATACTAGCCAAAGATGACAAAGAGGGAACTGTGAGAAATATCAAAACAAAGAATTAAGTTAATTCTTTAAATTGAGAATCATTTTTATAATGACGAGGTGACAATCGGGTCGAGTAATTTGATTTGCAATAATTTAAAAAACAGCACAATGCCCTTCGATGACCTTTCCGGACACCGTGCTGCGCAATATGGATTTTTTTTTCATTCAACTCGAGATGTTCCAATGAATGAAATCTGCATACATTTTGAAAGCGTCAAGTTGAGAACTCCGAGAAATTTATATTGTACTTGCAATATTAGAAAAGCTAAAATGGCTTATATTACAGTTGTTTGTATTCCGTCATGTTTTCTACATGACGCAACTTACTAGATATTTTGTATACGAACTTGTTGATTATATTAAATCAAAGGTGTTTCTATGGAAGATATTTCCTTCCATTCTTCTTCTTCTTCTTCTTCTTCAAGTGACTCTACAACTAACGAAGGTCGGCAATCGGTTGTTAGAATATGTCGCCATCCTTTGCAAAGTGAAAAATCCTAGGTCGCTCTCAGTATAAGTTCGGTTCTCAGATGTGGCGAAGTAAATATTTCCTTAATCCGTGCTTTCATCATGTCAGCCCAGATGTCCACTGCTAGATATTAACTTGTATATTATGGGTATTGAGAATTATAAAAATTGAGCTTTCTAGTGAAAATCTTGTTCAACATTATTAACATTTTGACGACTTTATGTTGCTTATGTCATTGAGTATCAGTGACCAAATGCCATAAAATAACACGTCATTTTTGCTGTATTAAATTTATAAGAAAAGAAATGTTGCACTCCTTCCAGCTCACTGAACGCAATCTTGTCATTGCAATGAAAGAAATAGGTCCTTATGCGTCTTCATCGTATTCGCCTTCGATTTCAGTCTGAAATTTAATTTCTCGACAGGAGTATGTGGTACAAAATCTATTTTCCCCGGCTTCGTATGTCATTTCAACAGTAGATCGAAAAAAGATTATGTCAATTTATATTTCTTAAGCCTACTGTCCAGTTGAATTATTTTAGATTTGTCCAAATTAAAGCCTTAGAGATATTCATTATTTTTGTATTTTAAGTTTTAAAATGTTGTTGTCTGTTTTAACTTTCACCTTTTTTAAAATATATCACATGGAATTCTTTAAGAAAGATTTAAAAAGGCTTTTCTTCAAAACCGTTAAGGCATTGACAATTCCTCATATGTTTTCCATGTTCATAAGCGATGGTGACCGCCTACCAGCAGGTGGGCCGTCTGCCTCTGTACTGGGTTAAATTTATAATAATAATAATAATTCATTACAAGGATCTATCCCATATACCGATAAATGTTATTGATTACCGTTTAATATTGCTATTAGACATAAACTGAATGCCTGGAAGGAATTTTATTCTACGGAAACGGAAGTGAATGGAAAATGTATTGAGGATGTGACGTCAGAATCAATATCCGTTGCTGATATTTATTTTTAGAGCACCTGAAGTAAGCCTGAAGACGATTCGTATTTCCAACGAGATGGGACTCAATCTTCGGTGAAAGATAACTTCAAATACCGGAAATGTAGCGTACATTTTAAAATTTTGTACCACTTTGAATTTCTGGGAATTATTATTTATATTGTGTCACCACGTCAGACAAATCCTCGCGGATCGTCATGCTTCCTTGGAATTATTACCTTTATCTTATCAGTTTTCATACATTTCTTGTTAATTTTTAAAGTAATCACGTCACATTGATACTTGATCGATTTTCCATTATTTAAAAAATATATATAATACTCTGGCGTTAACGCCGAAGAATGCGGTTTCCGGTAATTCATAAACACCAATTTGCCAGACATATGTATTTCCTCAGTATTATAATGACTTATAACACTGTTTATTGTATTTTATTTATGTTTATTGTATTTATTAGTATGTATTTCCTCAGTAGTATAATGACTTATAACACTGTTTAATACATAATGTACCGTCACGACTATTATCCTCCAAGAGAACTATGAATAAGCTACAAGAATCTCGTGTCTAACACAGTCTATTTGCATGAATAAAATATATGCCAATCTGATATTTGTTCATGTACTAATACTGTGATTAAGTTAATCATTTCAGTTCAAATGTGTATTATGAACACGAATATGAATAAATGTGTATATGTGTAAAATTATCTATACAAGTACATATTTAGAAACTTTAATACGCTTGTATTCAGGTATCTGGTGACCATGGCACAAACTGGGTATTTTAGTGGCGTGACAGAGTAATTCTAGCAAATTATTATTAATCTTACGTCGTTCAGAACTAAGTGAGTTCTATCGAGCACAGTGAAACCAAAACGACGATAGACCAATAACAGCAGACGAATTAATAACGCGGCGGACACCGCACGCGGAACACGCGAAGAACAAAGACAGTCAGGCGACGAACAATACAGGAACAGCAAGAGACCTAGACCGGGCTAAAACGGTCGCGCTAATTCCGGCGCGGGGGCAACGCACGGCGCGACCAATGTCAACGACCAGGGCGATGGTGCGGGCCGCGGATGTAGCGACACGGGCGGGTTTTCAGTTGGACGGGCGATCCAGCAGATACGTTTCAAAAACATCTGGATGGTTATCAAGGGACATTTCGATACAACATTCCCTGTCTGTTCACCCGAAGAGTATCAGAGAGGGAAGCACACCCATTTGTCACTGGTCAACCCTGCTGTCATACACCAGACACGAATTCTGAATCCGTGCTACTGATGGGAACTTTATGTAAAATTCCCCTATAAGAATTTGCCAAATGAAACCCACGACCAGGATGTCTTTAATTTATCTCTGTTGACATGGTCGCATTTTAAAACCACTTTCAATACGATTGGTAAACGAACAGTTTTTAATCCATCATAAAACTTAACTGTACGCAATGTCATATCTAGCACTTTCATCGCAGCTTCCGTACGCTGGCCGACGAAAAACTTTACAAACATTATCTGCATACAATTTAATTACGAAAGAATTTCGCTCGCGCACCACCGCGCCGGCCGATTGCGTCGCAAAAACGTGACGTGTATTTTTAATTGCACCGCGAGCCGCAAAAAAGCCACAAAAACTATCGAACCAAGCGCACGTGCAAATATATTTTTTCGGACTTTTATTGCAAGCAAGCAATTCATCTGTTTCATGAATGGTTGCCGTACACGGCGCGTGAGGCGAGCGCAGATAAAAAAATCCACATGATTTATTTTCACCCACCCAATCAGCTGAAACTAACCACTCGTTTACTGTATGAAAA